>PVIA01004875.1:0-91345 GCA_004024845.1 Tonatia bakeri | reverse complement strand
CACTTAGTGTAACCTTCATTTCTTCCTGGGTCTTTCTTATGCTGTTGAAGTATGCATTGAGTTCCTTGAGTGTCCTAATAACCAGTGTTTTGAGCTCTGCATCTGATGGATTGCTGCTCTCCATTTTGTTTAGTTATTTTTCTGGAGATTTGTTCTGTTCTTTCATTTGGGCCATATTTCTTTGTGTCCTCATTTGGGCAGCCTCCCTTTGTTTGTTTCTAGGTGTTAGGTAGAGCTGCTTTGACTCCCTGTCTTAGTAGCATGGCCTATTGTAGAAAAAGGAACTGGTTAGTGGATGGGGTGGAGCCTTAGGTAATTGCCAGGGTGGGGCAATCTTTGTGAACCAGGTTGCTGGAGTCTCAGATATAGTGTTGCAGTTCTGTGGCTCTATGTGGGGGAGGTCTCAGGAGAGGGACAATGCTGCTGCCTGGCCTCTGGAGCTTTGTCTGGGAGGAAGCTGTGCTCTGGCACTTGTTCTGATGCCATATACTTCAGTTTCTCCATGTATACCACTGGTGCCCTCCCAGCAGCTTCCCTGGTTCTGAAGCCCAGAGGGAGGGAGTCTGCGTAAGTCCTAAGACTGTTGTGGACCCTATAAGACAAGATGCCTGATAATCCCACAGTTTCTTCTGCTGCCCCAAACCCTACTGGTTTTTACAGACAGAAGTTATGGGGACTTATCTTCCTGACACTGGAACCACGGACTTGGTGATCTTGGTTCAGCTGAGATTTCTTGCTCCTGAGGTATCCCTCCCCAGTTCTATTCACTGCATATGGGTGTGGAACCATCCATTTCAGGTCTCTGCCCCTCCTAGCCACCTGGATGAATGTGACTTCTTCAATTCCTTGTTTGTTGGACTTCCACACACCCTGATTTTCTGATGATTCTGGGTGGTAGTTGTTTTATAATTTAGTCGTAACTTTTGCAGTGGTTGTGTGAGGAGACAAGCTGTGTTTACCTATGCCTCCATCTTGGCTGGAAGTTCCCCAGTTTCTGGGTGTGTTAGTAACATGCCCTATTTAAGAATGCTACAACTCTAAGATGTAAACTATAGAAGCAAAATAAAGATTTTGTAACATTATTTAGAATCAAAATTCTAAAATTTCCTGAATTATAATAGAACTACATATTTTTATTTTATGTTGAGCAGCAATTACCCTTTGAAGAAAAAAAGCAAAATTTTCAGTTTTTTGTTGATGATTTGTCTTTAATTATATTAAGGAATAAGTTTAGAACCCAAACTTGTAATCACTGTAAATTTATTTTCTGAGATAGAAAAACATTCTTTAGGTCAAAGAAATGAAGAAGGAATAATAAACTAGAAGAGTAAGCCTGTGAACTAATGCTGAATAATGTGTTGCTTGCTTATTTGGAGACTGAATTTTCATTTTTTAAAATTAAATGTGTTGGGGTTATATTGGTTGAATAAGATATTTAAGTTTCAAGTATACATTTCTATGATATATGATCTGTATATTGTACTTTGTGCCCACCATCCAAAGTCAAGTCATCTTCCATCACCATTTATTTGACCCACTTTACCCTTTACTGTCCCCCACCCCCTTCCCTCTGGTAACCACCATACTGTTGTCTGTGTCTGTACATTTTTGTCTGTTTTTCTTTTTTGTTCATTTGTTGCTTTCTGTTTTATATTCCACATGTGAATGAAATCATGTGGTTCTTAATTTTTTTGTCTGACTTGTTTTGCTTAGCATGTTATTCTCAAGGTCCACTCATGTAGTTGCAAATGGCAGTATTTCATCTTTTCTTATGGCTGAGTAATAGCCATATATATATATAGCTATGTATATAATTATATGTATATAATTACATTACATGGCTATTATATATGTAATGGAATTCCATATATATATATAATTCCATTATGTATATGTACCACATCTTCTTTATCCAGTTCTCTACTGAAGGACACTTTGGTTGTTTCCATGTCTTGGCCACTGTGAATAATGCTGCCATGAACACAGGGGTACATATATCTTTGTGAATAAATACTTTTAACTTTGGGGGGTAGATACCCAAAGGAGGGGTTTCTGGGTTATATGGTAACTCTATTATTAATTTTTTTGGAACTTCCACACCGTTTTTCCCTAGTGACTGTACCAGTTTACATTCCCAGCAGCAGTGAATTAGGGTTCCTTTGTGATCAGTGTAAATTTCTATTTTATTTTAGTAACTCTCTTCTTTTATTTTCCAGAGCATTTCAAAAGGAATTATTTCTCACCTATGAAGCTGATCTTTGACAGGTTCTAGCCACATAATCATGAAAGTTGTGCCAGTGTACTCAGGAAGTAAAAAACAACACTAACATGATGCTCACTAATAATGTTCCCTCTGTCGTCAGATTTTGTTTATAAGTAAATGAGGACTCTCTCATATCATAGCTTCGAATTATGAATAATCTGTGACATGATGAAATGCCAGATGTTAAAGAAAATAGTGATAATGAAATATTTTTGAATCAGATTTTTTTCAAGTAGTATAATGGATTTTGACCTATGAAGATGATTGTATACCCCTGTCTCATAATTGGGTAGGAGGCCAAACGGAATCCAATGGTTCTTAGACCATACAAAGGTCCCTGATCACTCTCAATATGCTTAAAATATTTATGAACAAATATGAATGTCATCGTTAGAGTACAGAGAGATAATTTTGCTTATACATGGTTGAACCATTTAGAGGCCAATTTAATTTTCACAGACTTCAAACAATAGGCATTTTAAACAGGCAATGAACTCTATAGTGTGGAAAACAATAAAGTAAAAAAAAAAAGTCACTGGTTCTTCCGGTTTAGCTGAGTCAGGAGAACAAGCAAATCCCATGTTAAAGTGGAAAAAAAAATGGGTGTGGGTCCAAAGGGTCTTGGTTCCCATCTCCATTGGGCTGCTCTTGGAAACTTTGCTGTGTTTATTTCAGTTCAGTCTAGAGAAATTTAGTTTTTACAGAAGTTTAAGTCTTGAAGGTTTCTTTCACTTTCATGAAGTTGTAATCATTCACCATTCTATAATAGCCATTTATTAACCCTTTAGTAATTTAACTAAATTGCACTAGCCCAGCAGGGCTACTTTTGCTCTCCTGTTCTCAGAATTGTATTGTTTTGAATACCTTTGACTTCCAATCTTTCTCACCCCAAAATTGAAGTATGAATCTAGAAAGATGCTTTTTTTCCTCTTCATCAGTATAATTTGTTTCTTGAGCGTTGTCATTTTCGAGAGCAGCAGTATTGAGTATTTGAAGGATTGGTAGCAACTACATTACAGAACTTTTTTTTAAAATATTTTATTTATTTATTTTTAGAGAGGGAAGGGAGGGAGAAAGAGAGAGAAACATCAATGTGCGGTTGCTGGGGGCTGTGGCCTGCAACCCAGGCATGTGCCCTGACTGGGAGTCAAACCTGCGATGCTTTGGTTCGCAGCCCGCGCTCAATCCACTGAGCTATGCCAGCCAGGGCTAGAACTTTTACCACTTAATTTTTAACAGTGTTTGCCTACTTGCATTATCCAGAAAATTATTTACTGATACCTCTACTTTTCCAATTTGGGGAGGTGGTGGAGTGATGAAGGCAGAGAGGTTATAAATTTATGACTTCTAGGTTTTTTCAAACAATGGATTGGAACGTCTAAAGGAATATATAAACACTGTTTAACTGGCTTGATTTTGAATTCAGGGCAGTGCTAGATCTCCAAGGTTTCTAAAAGTTTTTCAAAGGAGATTTTAAAGCAGAAAATGAGTGGGATACTCTATTGTGCTCCTTCCACTGCTTTACCTGGAACTGGGTATCTTTTCCTCTATGTGTGTAATGGACACTGTAAGATCCTTGTGGATTTGATATTATTTGTTATTTGGGAACCGACCTGGCTATATGTAACTATATGCAGGAAGGTAAAAACATTTTTTATGGTTCTCAAGGAGGATGGTATAAGCTTTAATTGCCTGCTTATCTTTTAGTCTATGATTCCATTCCTATAGGGGATTGTAGTGCTTGGAAAGCTATTTGGTACTATTTTTTTAATTCTTTTTCTACTCTTTTGTTTTAAACTATAGGTTCCCATATGTTTAAATAAATGCTTTTTCCTTTCCTGATATTTCCAGTCAGGAGTTTTTAATTGGTTGTTTAAGAATAGATTTTAGGGGCACAGCAAGCACACTGTATATTTTACATTTGGTGAGCAAAAGGAATACCTTTATTTGGTTTTATGGAAATTCTTAATGTGCCTATTCTCACATTAATATAATTTAGATGAAGAAAAAGAGATTTTAAGAAGCCTTACCCAGGGGATTATAAATTTTCCAGAAAGCACAAATAATATTTTAGCGTGTAATTCCCTCATAAAATGTTTTATGGCAGCCTTGTTTATGTCATCGATCTGAGTGAAAGCTGAATTCAACAGATTAGTCTTTAACTTATTGAAAATTAATATATTCTGACTAAGAACCAACACTGCTTTATGACTCTTAAATAATTTCCTTATATTAATTACCAGCAGTAGAAATTTGCTTTATTTGAAATGGGGGTCATTTTTAAAACAATTTTATCACTTCCTGAGTTCTTGCGTAGTTTACAATACAAACAAAACATCCAAATATAGTTGATGTTGGGATAGATTTGCTAACTTAGCAACTCCTTCACACATATTAGCCTTTACACAAGATTCAAATTCTTCAAATAAATGTCTCGCAAAATGAAAAATTATTTAATCATGACTTTAATGGTTACTCATAAATTCCTGAAACTGCAGAATTTAAATCCATGAAGATATTCTAAAGATACACATTAGTGAAAACTTACCATGGTATATACTTTATTATATGCTCATGCTGGGTTTTAAAAATATGTATGGAATAGAACAGTGAAACTCAGGATGAATAATAGTATAAATATCAGTGAGATTATTACTGTTGATTTTTATGAGCAATTTCCTGCAAATTAACAATCTGCTCATTTCATTTATTTTTTTAAAGATTTTATTTATTTATTCTTAGAGGGGAAGGGAGGAAGAAAGAGGAGAGAAACATCAATGTGTGAGAGAAACATTGATCAGTTGCTTGTCACATGCGCCCCAACTGGGGCCCTGGCCCACAACTCAGTCATGCGCCCTGACCAGGAATCAAACTAGCAACACTTCATCTTCTGGGATGTGCTAAACCCAACTGAGCCACACTGGTCAAGGCAGGATCTGCTGCTTTTAAATTGATTTTCTCAGAAAAGATCACAATGACTTTGTAATCAGTCTTACAGTGTTTTAAACATTAAGTCAGTGATTCTCATCATTTTTCTTCCTGCAACATGACACTGTGCCCTGTAGCATGACCTCCAAACTCAGGGAATTCTAGGTGCTACTTTAAGAGGAGCATGGCAGTTATATGGAAAGCTTTATGTGTTCATCACCCCCACCCCACCTGTTTCCCTTTCTCTCACATACCTGCACAAAGGTATACACAAGTTGCTTTCATATCATACCTACAACTCAACTCATTCATGACCCCCAGAACTCTCCAAATGAATATGTGTGAAATCTCCTAATTTAGTATTAGAATAATGTCAGATGTTTTCATAATTTGTAATTTGGTTTGGCAGCATTATAATGAATTATCAATTATGTGTGATAAAATAGTGTTCTATTAAAATGTTTTTTTAGTGTTCATGATTCTTTATTAAAGTCAAGACTTAGAGCTTATAATCAACATCTTCCTCATTTCATCTAAGAAATACACTTGAACCTTTCCATGGTAACCTTTTATCTATTGAACAAGATGCTATGCTTTCAGTCCCATCATGACTCAAATAAGTCATATTCTCTCATGTTCTTTTCTTTAAAATTAAAGTATGTGAAATTTAAAATGAAGCAATATTTTAAAAATACTTGAAATGCAGCTAAATGTTGATAACTATAAATGCTTTTTAAAATTGAATCTCTTCTAAGAAAACACATTTATTGTAGTTATCAAAGGTACAATGGAATGTAAGTTTATGCTGATCATATATTTTCTCTTTTCTAATTTCATGAATACTTCAGCCTAGCAATTTATGTGTAAATATCACCAGGGATAATACATATTTTGTCGAGCAATTTTAAGAGATGAAGTTTACATTTCTTCTAGAAGACACTAATTCCAGAATGATTTTCAAACTCAAAGTAGGAATTTCCAGACTATTGGAGTAATGACATCAGAAAATGTACTCCTCTATAAAAGCAACGTGAACACAGAAACATTTTTAAAACCAACTTTATCAGAATTCTGGAAATTAGCTAAAGACTTTCAACAACCTGAAGAGCATTCATTCATTAAAAACAGCTGACTTTCCCCAGAAATAAACCCAAGTCTCTGTGGTCAGTTAATATTTGACAAGGGGGGCAGAGACACAAAATGGACTAAAAAAGCTTCTTTAACGAATGGTGTTGGGAGATTGGACAGCTACATGCAAAAAAAAAAAAAAAAGAAGAAGAAGAAGAAACTCAACTGCCAACTTGTACCATACCCAAAAATAAAATTAAGGTGGATAAAACACTTAAATATAAGTCATGACACCATAAAAGTCATCCAGCAGAACATAGGCAGGAAAATCTCAGATATTCCATGGAGCAATATTTTCACTGATATGTCCCCTAGAGCAAAGGACATAAAGGAAAGAATAAACAAATGGGACTTCATCAAAATAAAAAGCTTCTGCAACAACTAAAGAAAACATCAGCAAAATGAAAAAGGAACCAACCGTATGGGGAAATACATTTGCCAATGATACCTTGGAGAAGGATCTGATCTCTAAAATACATACAGAACTCACATGACTCCCCTCCAGGAAGACAGAAACCCCATTAAAAAATGGGCAATGGAACTGAACAGATACTTCTCCAAGGAGGACATACAGAGGGCGCAGAGACATATGAAAGGATGCTCAGCATCACTAGCCATCAGAGAGATGCAAATTAAAACCACAATGAGATACACTTCATACCAGTCACAACGGCCATCATAACCAAATCAACAAACAACAAGTGCTGGTCAGGTTGTGGAGAAAAGGGAATCCTAGTGCACTGTTGGTGGGAATGCACACTGGTGCTGCCAGTGTCGAAAACAGTATGGAATTTCCTCAGAAAACTAAAAATGGAACTGACTTTTCATCCAGTGATCCCACTGCTGGGATTGCACCATAAGAATCCTGAAACACCAATTCAAAACAACCTATGCACCCCAATGTTCATAGCAGCACAATTTGCAATAGCCAAGTGCTGGAAGTAACCTAAGTGCCCATCAGTAAATGAGTGGATAAAAAAAATGTGGTACATTTACACGATGGAATACTATGCAGCAGAAAGAAAGAAAGAAAGAGCTCCTACCCTTTTTAACAGCATAGATGGAACTGGAGAACATTATGCTAAGTGAAATAAGCCAGGCAGGACCAAATACCATATGATCTCACCTATAAGTGTAACCTAATCAACAAGCAAGCAAAATACAACCAAAGACATTGAAATTAAGAACAAACTGACAGTAACCAGAGGGGAGGGAGGATAATGGGGGATAATAGGGAAATAGCCATCAAGGAACATGTTTAAAGGACACATGGACAAAGCCAAAGGGGGTGGGTAGGACAGGGAGAGTGATGGGGTGAAAATGGAGATAACTGTACTTGAACAATAAAAAAGCAGCTGATTTTTTATGAGTGTGACCTTTGTTTTGTTTTTAACTTGCCCCAATTCTGTCTCCCTTTCCCCAGCTCCACAAGGAAAGCAGCAACCTTGCACCCACAGTAACTATGGTAAGCAGCAGCCACAGGAGGGATCAAGCTTCCCAAATATCCCTATCCTCAGAGAATTCTCAGGATTTGAACAGCCTGGCAGCTGCCTAGAAAGGCCCCATTCACAGGTTTGCCTTTATTTGACCTAGCTTATTATTACTCAGTGGAAAAGCCTTATCTTGAGGGCATTTGTTCAAGACAATCAGGGGCAATTATTTAACATTGCATCTGCCTGAGGTAGTGATACAGATACTAGAAAAATCAAAGAAGAGGCTGGCCAAAAAACTTAAAAGGGCAATATGAGGATGACATGGGGGGCTTTAAAATGCTCCAAGATATTCTTGGGTATCTAAAAGGCTGTATGCTTGTGCAGATCTGTGTGCATGCCCAGGAAAGACTTGATAAGGCCCTGCTGGCCAACCTGTGGCTGACCTTGAGCATCTACAGAAGTGAGAAATGAAAACTAAGGCAGCATTATAAGCTTCTGGAGAATTAAAGGCATGGCCCAACACACAAACAGGTTACCTTGGCAAAGGGTGAAATATCTATTGGTTAAAGACTTTTTACAAATTTTCTATCCACTCATTACCTGACCCCTAAGCTAACTGAACAGAGAGTTCAAGTGGCTACACATGACAGGGAATAGTTCAGGAATTAGTCCAGGCAAGTCACAAACAAACAGCAATAGCTACAACAAACCTAGAGGAGGGATGTGATTTCCAAACTTGTTACATTATACTATTTAAAATGTCTAGTTTTCAGCAAAAAATAAAATACAATAAAAAAAAACAGTTAAGTATGGCACATATACAAGGAAAAAAGCAGTCAACATAAACTCCCTGAGGAAGCCCAGATATTGTACTTACCAGACAAAACTTTAAATGAGCTATTATAAATAATTCAAAGGAAATTATGTTTAAAGAATTAAAGGAAAATATATGAACGTCTCACCAAATAAATATCAATAAAGATGGAAATTATTTTTAAAAACAAATGGAAAATCTGGAGTTTAAAATTTCAATAACTGAAATTGGTATCAATTTGAACTAATTTTTTTAAGGTTAAGATACTAATTACAATTTCTAGGGCAATCATTAAGAAAATGACTCAAACTAGGGTAAAGAATTGGTAGGTAGTTTTAGAAATCTCAGTGCTTTGACAGGTAGGCTAGATTTGGGAAGTGAGATTATATGTTATTTTCAAAGTTAAATTTTATTTGACAATTTCTTTCATAAGCTGTAAACAGGTACAATTATGTTGCCTACATGGAATATTTTGTGATTTTTCTAGATAAGCCTTAATAAAATACTACAAAGCTTTCTTAATCATCAGTTCTCAGAACATTCTCATGTATTAAGAATTTGTTCTTTTCTAGTTTTTAAGATGAGAAAACTGTACCAAAGAGAATTTAAGCCTTGCCTGTTTCTTTTAAGTATGATTTCTAACATTGTGAGAATTACAGTACTCAAACCTTTTATAACATATCCCTCCTCACTCCTAAAAGAGCTCAATGGCATATATTTATTTTTAATATTAAAATTAATATATTTAAGAATTTTATGACACCCCTCAAGAAACCAAAGACAGTTAAAAATCTCTCTGAACCTGCTTGCTTCTCTTCCAGAACTAATTCCAAGACACCTTCAGTCTGATGTGCAGTATCTGTCACAAAATGTGACAGAAAGTTGTTTTTAGTTCAGGTGGAGTTCCTCAAGAGACTTTGGAAAAAATATTTGTTTCTGAAATGAGTATGACACATCAATAAAAGATAAATCATTTTTATAGCCCTGACCAGTGTGGGTCACTTGGTTGGGCATCTCCCACAAAGTGAAAAGTCACCGGTTCAATTCCCAGTCAGGGCACATGCTTGGGTGGAAAGTTTGGTTCCTGGTTGGGTCATGTGCAAGAGGCAACTGATGGATGTTTCTCTCTTGTATTGATGTTTTCCTCCCTCTCTTTCTCCCTCCCTTCCTCTCTCTCTAAAAATAAATAAAATCTTTAAAGAGATGAACCATTTTTATAGAAATTTCTGAATTTTAGAGCAAGCTATATGTCAACATGCAAATTAAATGCATCCTTGAGAAAGTTAATTCAAGTAAATATATTTTTAAGAATTTACTATATCCAAGGCACTCTGGGAGATTGAAAGATAAGATGTGATACCTGCTCTCATCAAGGTTTACTGTCGAAGACAAGTGTGAAGTGTTATAATATGATGAAAAAAGATGTCATTTTGTATGAATGTTTACTTTAAAAATAATAAAGAATTATAATAGAGTTTTCATATTACCTAACCTTTTGGGACTTACATAACTTCATGTAATGAACGAAGTACAGAATTAACAAAGTTCTAGATAAATTGCATTATAACTTGTGTTATAATATTGGTTATTTGTTCCTGTGGGGAGATAATTAGCTCTAATTTTGACTTGGTTTCAGTTGTGTTTATTTGAGAAAGACATAATGTGAACAATAAAATGATTGAAAGCTCTGAACAGTTTTGAATGGATCTTGACCTGGCTGCAAGTAGCTTTAAACAAGGACTGCATTGCTTCTGAGAAATGGCTGTCAGGATCAGGGATGTCCAACAGACAAAGCAGGATTCCTTGTAGGTAGGGAGCTATTGAACTGGTGCTCTCAGAAGGGCCTTACATCTTCTGTCTCTCTCTAGGGATTCAGTATTTATTTGCCAAGTTTAAAGAGAGAGTAGCTGCCCTGGCTGGTGTAGCTCAGTGGATTGAGCGCGGGCTGCGAACCAGGCATCACAGGTTCGATTCCCAGTCAGGGCACATGCCTAGGTTGCAGGCCATGTCCCCCAGCAACCGCACATTGATGTTTCTTTCTCTCTCTCCCCCTCCCTTCCCTCTCTAAAAATAAATAAATAAAATCTTTAAAAAAAAGAGAGAGTAGCTTAGCAATTTTGTAGTATCATTTCAGCTTAAAAGCAAACTACATGGTTGAGGAAGAAACAGTGCACTTCCAGTATATAAATAAAGAAGGTGCTGGTTTCACCTCCATGAAGTCAGAGCAAGGGATGAGGCTTATCAATTATGATAGCATAATTTCCATTTGAAATTTTTTGAGGCATCTCCATACTGCTTTCCACAGTGGCTGCACCAGTCTGCATTCCCAACAGTGCAAAAGGAATCCCTTTTCTCCACATCTTTGCCAGCACTTGTTGTTTGTTGATTTATTGGTGGTAGCCATTCTGACTGGTGTGAGGTGGTATCTCACTGTGGTTTTAATTTGATTTTCTCTGATGATTAGTGACACTGAGTATGTTTTGATATGTCAGTTGGCCATCTGTATGTCTTCTTTGGAGAACTGTCTATTCAGGTCTATTGCCCATTTTTTAATTGAATTGTTTGGGTTTTTTTGTGTTGCATTGTATAAGTTCTTTAAAAATTTTGGATATTAACCCCTTATCAGTTGTATGGGAGAATATATTCTCCCATTCCATGGGTTGACTTTTTATTTTGTTGATGGTTTCCTTTGCTGTGCAAAAACTTTTTAGTTTGATGTATTCCCATTTGTTTATTTTGTTTGTTTGTTTCCCTTGCTTGAGGAGACATATCAGATAAAATATTGCTATGAGCAATGTCCAAGCTTTTACTGCTATGCTTTCTTCTAGGATTTTTATGGTTTCTGGTCTAACATTTGTCTTTAATCCATTTTGAATTTGTTCCTGTGTATGGCATAAGAAGGTGGTCTAGGTTCATTTTTCTGCACATACCTGTCCACTTTTTGCAATACCATTTATTGAATAAACTATCTTTAGCCCATTTTATGTGCTTACTTCCTCTGTGAAATATTAGTTGAGTAAAAAGTTGTGGATTTATTTCTTACAATCCCCAAGATATGAAAGCAGCCCAGGTGTCTATCAGTAGATGAGTGGATAAAACAACTGTGGATTATTTGCACAATGGAATACTACTTGGCCATAAAAAAGAAGAAAATTTTACTTTTTGAGACAGCATGGATCAACATGGAGAACATTGTGCTGAGTGAGGTAATCTAGTCAGAGAAAGACAAATACCATATGATTTCACTCATGTGGAATCTAATGAACCAACTGAACTAACAAGCAAAATGAAGACAGATTCATAGATGGAAAGCAGTTTGATAGATAGCTATTGGAGGGGAGTTAGGGATTGGAAGGTTCAAGCAAAAATGAGAAGGACTCATGGACATGAACAACACTGTGGTGATTGTGGAGAAGGGGGTATAGGGGGATAAATGGTAATGGAAAAATATAATAAAAAATAAGTTAATTTTAAAACATTGTTTCAGGGGTAGAAGCAATGGTAAAGAATTATTCTGGGTCTGGGTTTTAAGAGTAGTTTTTTAAAAAAGAGCCAGGATAAGAAAATCAATGTCCTTCAATATGCCACATATTGTGCCCAGCACAGCTAATATTAATCATCTCTTGCCCTTTGGTACTAGCTCATGGTCTTGCAATAGAACCCAGAATGCTGGATCAAGCGAAAAACCTATTTTTAAATTCTATCCCATAACCTCTAGGCCTTGTAAACTAGGTGAAGGGGAATACACTAGATGGAAGGGGTATTTTAAAACCTTCCTGCAGGAACCTGTGCCCTGGAATGAAGTTTTTGAAGAGGTATTATGTGTTCATGGTATAAAATTTGAATATCACAAGAGGACAATAAGATGTAGGTCTCCCTCCCACCCCTGTCTCCCAGCTACCCCGTTCCCCTCCCAGAGGCAACTGTTGCTGCCACCAGTTTCTTGTGTATCTTACAGATATAGTCTATGTATAGGCTAACATTTATGGTAGAAAAACATCCCCTTTTGTTTTGCACAAAGAGTAGTGTACTGTACATGCTTTTCTGCACCTTTTTTGTAGCCAAGAGTCAGTCTTGGAGATATTTCTACATCAGCCCATCTAGAAGTGCCTAGTTCTTCTACTTTTTCTCTTGAAATGATTATAGGTTCACAAGATGTTACAAAAATAGTACAGAAATATCCCATATACCCATCACCCAGCTTCCCGCACAGGTGCTAGCTTACATAACTAGAGTATTATCAATACTGAGAAATCAATTGCCACAATATAATTAACTAGACTACGGTGCCTACTTTCTTTTAATGACTGCAAGATATTCCACTGTATGGATGTACCATAGTTTATTTAACTAGTTCTTTATCAGTGCACATTTAGATGGTAGCATTGGTGATAGTAGGGAAATACAGGACATAATAAATATTCCATGACCACTGCTAGTACATACTTAGCCTTTGTGTGAATTAGAGAAAAAGTGCCCTCTCTGGGTGGATACTGCACCCTAGGCAGGCACATGACTTGGAAAGCAGAATGCAACCTGGGTAACTACATTTAGCACCTGTTCACATATATCTTTTTGCACATAGGTGTGACTACATATGTAGGATGATGGAGTATAATTTAAAATCTGCATCATGATACCAATGTTCAGTTTGAAACCTTGGATTTGTCTCTTTCCAGACTTGTCACATCTTCCCACTCCTGACCCCATCTGTAACCCTCATCACCCCTTCCCAATGCCTCAGTCATTGAACACGTTTTTGTATACACGTCTGTCTCCCACATTGGATGGTAAGCTCCTGTGACAGCAGAAACCTGTGTTTTCATCTTTGTAACCCACTTCCCTTTCCCTCCTCACTCCACTATTTACCTACCTAGATAGAATATTGTTTTATATGAAAGGTTGAGTAAATTTCTGTTTAAAAACCTTTAAGGCAGGAACTTAAGAGCAGTGAATTTTTAAATCTGCCTTTCAATACTTAAAAGGTATCATGAAGTTTTTAAACCAAAATTATTTTGAAATAAAATATCCACACATACCTCATTTGTAGGAATGAAAATGAATGTATCATGAAGTCAACCAGCTAATAATGGGGTACTGCAATTTCAAAAACATTCGGCATTATAGTATTGAAAGAAAGAAAATAGAGTAGCTGAATTTGTGAAATTATAAGGCAGCCATTGAGTTTTTGTTCCACTGAATATTAAAGCATAGAAATAAGAGTATTTCATAAAGGTGTTTTAAGAATTCATAATATGTATAAAAGAAGTATATACTGTTACAGGTAAAAGAAAGCATTGTAAAGCTCTATTCACAAAGAACCTAAAATATTTTATATGTATTGTATGCATATGTTCAATTCTGAGAAGTTGCATAAATCTCATGTCCTAAAAATATGTAATTTCCATCCTAAATCATGCCATTGATTTAGGATGAAAATTATCCATTTTTACCAGTGGCCTTTTCATTATTGTTAAGCACTGGAAATGTTTTATGAAATTTTAATTACAGTAAATATTTGACTAAAACTTACATCATTGGAACCATATGTTCCATAAAGAAGCATGGAATGTATTATTTCTTTACTGCATCTTCTATTGAGTAGAATTTATGTGACCAATGTAACTAAATAAAATTAGGAGATTAACCTATTTGGAATAAATCTTATCCAAATAACAAATTAAAATAGATAACAGTAGCTGCAAAAATAGCTTGATTCTGAAGATTAAGTCCATGGCACAGTCAGTGAATGAACTTGTCTTCTATTGGATAATGTTTGCTTGTGTATAATATGTAAGGAGGTAAAGGATGGGGAAATTCCCTCCAGGGAAATCTCCTCATGTTTAATGTTCACAGTGAATTATCAAATGAGAGTTGCTTTGCCAGCAGCACATAAATATTTTTTCATTAAAGGGAGTGACTGTTACTGGAAGAGAATTAAAGAAAACATTTGTTTTCTTTGTTTATTTGCTGGAAATAATTTTTGTAACCAACTTAAACAAACTATTGTGGATTCGTTATGAGATTGAGCATTGTTATAGAGAGGCTCTGTTATCCTGATGTTAACTATAAGGGGTTTTTACCTGCATTCCAGGAAATAAAGCAAGTTGGATTGATTCCATTAGGTTTTCTTCTCCAGCTTTAGTGCTTAAATCGGATTGTGTGCAACTCTGAATCATGGTTCTATAAATTCTTGGCTATACTAAGTAAATTACAGTATATCTTTCAGTATAATTATAGGAATGCCATAACATACAAGATCATTTTTTTAGTGGTTTTATGATTTAATTTTCTGCTGAACTTGGTTGGATAGGTTTTCATTCAGCCTAGTATTGAAGATCACTGTCAACTACCACTTGAATTTGTGTATTTGACAGTTTACTGCAGACGAAAAGGAGTTTAAATAGTTTGGACCCTGGCTGGGTGGCTCAGTCAGTTGGAGCATTGTCCCATACACCAAAAAGGTTGTGGGTTTGATCCCTCATCAGGGCACATACCTAGGTTGCAGATTCAGTCCCTGGTCAGGCCATGTGCAGGAGGCAACCAGTTGATGTTGCTCTCTCATATTGATGTCTCTCTTTCTCTCTCCCCCCTTCCTGTCTCTCTAAAATCAATAAACATATCCTTGGATGAGGATTATCACAATAAAGAATAGTTTGGCATGGCAAGCTTTCTTATAGGTATGTATGGGGTGGATATATTTACCTTGTGTGTCTATGCACAATACACATTTCATATTTATCTCAGTCTGTAAACTTCCAGTATATGTAGAATAATTCACCAACTTGCTCTTTCACTAGGACATACGTAAGTAATCCATCTTTTATACAATACTTAACTAATAACAGGTGGTTACTTCTGTGGCTGGGATGTATGTTTTAACTTTTAATATAAATTGACATAATTAAATTTTATGTATATATCTAATCACCTCTTATCATCCCTGTTTCTCAAAAGAACTCTGATGCAAATGGTGCAAAATGGTGCTTTTCTTGTCTCCTTTTCTTGATTTTTTCCCTCATCCTGTGAGCTGTTTGTGTGTGCCTTCCCTACTTTACCTCAGTGCCTACACTTGGAGTGCCATTACCTCAAGCTGGTAACTTAAACAGGGAAACAGCCACAGGTGGATAAATGGGGAGTTGGGTATTCATGATTATACATGAGAATGGAGGAGGCACATTACTCATGTTGAAGTTAATGAACTTATTTGTTGGCCAAAAGATTCATGGAATATTTTACATTATGTTCCAAATCATAAAGATTTAGAATTTGACTTTGGGAAGGATAAATTAGTGAAGATCATAAACAGATTTGATTGAGCAGTTTTGATCAGGGAAATATCAGGAAAGGAAAATATCTGAGAAATCTTGAATCAGGAGAGGGGGAAGAGTGGAAAGGTTTGAAATTAAAGAACATTTTCATTCATTTTGACTTGATTTTCTGACCTGTTGGGAAATACTGGTATAGGAGCTATGTGGTTAAATCAGAGTGGCTGATTGGTTACGTTTAAAACAGAATCTTTGTTGAAGAAAATTTTGGAATAGTTTAGCCCAGAGAGAACTCTGATCTACATAAGGAATAGCTGTGAAGTTAGGTTTGAGGGGAAAGAATAGGTACAAATAATAGCACAGGAAAGAAATGGTAGACTTTGGCATTTTACTGAATAATGTGGGTGGTGATCTAGAAGTTCATGTTAGGCTCACACTGTTCGTCCAAAGAAAAGGGCTATGCCATGCATGACCCATTGTATTTTAGAGAGCTCTGTCACCATACACCAACAAAGCCCTGCAGAGTAACTTCTGTGTCTTTGCCTCCAAGGTGTACTTTGGAGATTTCTAGCTTTTTCTCAACTACGGAGAGTGCACAATCTGTTTTCTGTGATTCAGGTAGAGCTTCTGGGGAGAAATCAAGAGCAATATTTGCTGATGGCTTATGTGATGGGCACCCTGCTGGGTATTTTACACACTTGTTTTTCTTTCCTGTTTCTCCACCAAATCAAAACTTATATAAGGGTATATATATGGGTTGGTGGGTGGGTAGGTGAGTGAGAATTGTGCTGAGAAAGAGAGCTATCCACGTTGTCAAAGCCTTTGCCACCTAAAAAGTTCAAAAACAGTGGTGGTCTTGTTCTCTTTGACCAGGAGCTTTCTAGCCTTCCCCCTTCATTTTATTCTATCTCTTTCTTTTATTGTTCTATTACAGTTGTCCCTATTCCCCCCACCTTGCTCTCCCCTGTCCTGCCCCCCTCAGTCAGTCCCCACTCTGTTTTCCATTATCATGGGTCCTTTATACATGTTCCTTGACTAGACCCTTCCCCCATCTTCCCCCATTATCTTCCTCTCCACCCCTCTGGTCACTGTCAGTCTGTTCCTTGTTTCCATGTCTCTGGTTCTATTTTTCTCGTTCATTTGTTTGTTTTGTTCATTAGGTTCCACTTATGGGTGAGATCATATGGTATTTGTCTTTCTTAAGCTGACTTATTTCACTTAGCATAATACTCTCCAGTTTCATCCATGCTGTTGCGAAGGGTAGGAGCTCCTTCTTTCTTTCTGCTGTGTAGTATTCCATTGTGTAAATATTTGACAGTTTTGGATCCAGTCATTTACTGATGGATACTTAGGCTGTTTCTAGCACTTGGCTACTGTAAATAATGCTGCTATGAACACTGGAGTGCATAAGTTCTTTTGAATTGGTGTTTTGGGATTCTTAGGGTGTCCTGAAACATCAGTGGGATCACTGCATCAAGAGGTTGTTCCATCTTTAGGTTTTTGAGGGAATTCCATGTTGTTTTCCACAGTGGCTGCACCAGTCTGCATTCCCACCAGTAGTGTACTAGGTTTCCCTTTTCTCCACATCCTCACCAGGACTTCTTGTTTGTTGATTTGTTAGTGATGGCCATTCTGACTGGTGTGAGTTGGTATCTCATTGTGGCTTTAATTTGCATCTCTCTCAGGATAGTGATGCTGAGCATCCTTTCATATGCCTATGGGCCCTCTGTTTGTCCTCCTTGGAGAAATGTCTGGTCATGTCCTCTGCCCATTTTCTAATTGGATTATTTGTCTTCCTGGTGTTGAGTTGTATGAGTTCTTTACATATTTTGGAGATCAGACCCTTGTCCAAGGTGTCATTGGAAAATATGTTTTCCCATACAGTTGGTGCCTTTTTCATTTTGATAGTGATTTCTTTAGCTGTGCAGACACTTTTTAATTTGATGTAGTCACATTTGTTTATTCTTTCCTTTATTTCCTTGCCCTACAGGATGCATCAGTGAAAATATTGCTGCATGGGATATCTGAAATTTTACTTCCTATGTTTTCTTCTAAGACTTTCATGGTGTTGTGGCTTATGTTTAAGTATTCTATCCATTTTGAGTTTAATCTGTTGTATAGTGTAAGTTGGTGGTCTAGTTTTATTTTCTTGCATATACTATTCCAGATCTCCCAGCACCATTTGTTGAAGAGGCTGTTTTTACTGTTTTTTGCTTCTGCCCCCTTTGTCAAATAGTAATTGACCATGGAGACATGGGTTTATTTCTGGGCTCTCTATTCTGTTCTGTTGATCTACATGCCTGTTCTTATGCCAGTGCCAGACTGTTTTGATTACAGTGGCCTTGTAATATACTTTGATATCAGGTATTGTGATCCCTCCTACTTTGTTCTTCTTTCTCAAGAGTACTGTGGCTATTTGGGGCCATTTATGGTTCCATATAAATTTTTGAAATACTTGTTCTAAATCTGCAAAATATGTCATTGGTATTTCAGTAGGGATTGTGTTGAATTTATATATTGCTTTGGGCAGTATGGACAGTTTAATGATGTCAATTCTTCCAGTCCATGAACATGGTATATGCTTCTATTCATTTGTGTCTTGCTTAATTTCTTTCTTCAGTCTTCCGTAGTTTTCTGAGTACACGTCTTTTGCCCACTTGGTTAAGTTTATTCCTAGGTACATTATTTTCCTTGTTGCTATAGCAAATGGGATTTCTTTTCTAGTTTCTGTTTCTGATGTTTCATTGTCGGTATACAAAAATGCCTTTGATTTCTGAATACTGACTTTTGTATCCCACTGTTTTGCTAAACTCACTTATTAGGTCGAGGAGTTTTTTGGCAGAGTCTATAGGATTTTCTATGTATACTATCATGTCATCTGCAAACAATGACAGTTTTTCTTCCTCCTTTCCTATTTGGATGCCTTTTACTTTTTCTTATCACATTGCTGTGGCTAGAACTTCCAATAATATGTTGAATAGTAGTGGTGAGAGCGGACATCTTTGTCTTGTTCCTGATCTTAGTGGGAAAGATTATAGCTTTCTCCCATTGAATGTAACATTGGCTGTAGGTCTCTCGTATATGGCCTTTATTATGTTGAGGAATGCTCCCTCTATTCCCAGTTTGCTGTGTGTTTTTATCGTAAATGGGTGCTGTACTTTATCAAATGCTTTTTCAACATCCAATGATATCATCATGCAATTTTTATCTTTCATTTTGTTTATGTGGTGCATTATGTTAAATGATTTGTGAATATTAACATCCTTGCATCCCTGGGATGAATCCCACTTGATTGTGGTGTATCATGTTTTTAATGTATTGCTGAATCTAGTTTGCCAGTATTTGGTTGAGGATTTTAGCATCTATCTTCATCGCTGATATTGGCCTGTAATTTTCTCTATTTTTTGTGTCTTTGCCTAATTTTAGAATTAGGATAATACTGGTCTCATAGAAAGAATTTGAGAATCTTCCCTCTTCTTAAATTTTTCGGAATAGTCTGAGAAGGATAGGGATTGGCTCTTCGCTAATGTTTGGTAAAATTTGCCTGTGAAGCCATCTGGTCCAGGGCTTTTGTGTGCTGGGAGTTTTATTATTACTACTTCAATTTCACTGATTGTTATTGGTCTGTTACAGCTTTCTGCTTCTTCTTGATTCAGTTTTGTAAGATTTTGTGTTTTTAGAAGTTTGTCCATTTTGCCCGTTATTTGTCAAATTTCTTGGCATGTAGTTATTCGTAGTAATTTCTTACAACCCTTTTTATTTCTGTGATATCAGTTGTAAATTCTCCTTTTTCTTTCTGGTTTTATTTATTTGGGTCCTTTCTCTTTCTTATTGTAGAGTCTGATTAAAAGCTTGTTGATTTTGTTTATCTTTTCAAAGAACCAGCTCCTGAATTTATTGATCCTTTGAATTGGTCTTTTAGTCTCTATGTCATTTAATTCTGCTCTGATCTTGATTATTTCCTTCCTTCACTCTGAGCTTTGTTTGTTGTTGTTCCTCCAGTTCTTGTAGATGTAGAGTTAGGTTGTTTATTTGAAATGTTTCCATCCTTTTTAGGTAGGCCTTTATTGCTAATAACTTCCCTCTCATACTGCCTTCATGTGTCCTGTAAGTTTTGGGTTCTTGTGTGTTCATTTTCATTTGTTTCCAGAATTTTTTTTTATTTCTTCCTTGATCTCATTGCTAAACCATTCATTATTTAATAGCATATTATTCAATCTCCATGAATTTGAATGTTTTTGATTTTTTTCCCTTGAGGTTCATTTCTAGTTTCAAGCAGTTGTAATCTGAGAAGATAGGATTTCATTTTTCTTGAGCTTGTCACAGCCTGTTTTGTGACCTATCATGTGGTCTTTCTTTGGAACTGTTCCATGTGCATTTGAAAAGAATGTATATTTTGCTTCTTTCGGGTGAAAGATTCTGTATATGTCAGTTAAATCCATTTCATCTAGAGTGTTGTGCAGTGCCACAATATCCTTACTGATTCTTTGCTTGGAAGATCTATCCATTGTTGATAATGGGGTGTTAAAATCCCCTACTATGAGTCTGTTGCTGTTGATATCTTTCTTGAAGTCCTCCTAGATTTTCCTGATATATTTAGGGGCTTCTATGTTGGGTATATATATATGTTTATTAGGAGTATATCTTCTTGATGGATTATTCCCTTAAGTATTATATAGTGTCATCCTTTGTCTCTTTTTATGACCTTTGTTTTGAAATGGTTTGTGTGATATGAGCATTGCTACCCTAGCTTTCTTTCAGGTCCGTTTGCTTGGAATGTTTTTTCTATCCCTTCACTTTCAGTCTATGTAGGTCTTTTCTTCTTAGGTGGGCCTCTTGTAGGCACCATATATGTGGGTCATGTTTTCTCACCCATTCAGCTATCCTGTGTCTTTTGCCTGGAACATGCAGTCCATTTACATTTAAGGTTATTGTTGATAGGTACGTACGTAGTCATTGCCATTTTTTCCCTTTGGTTTTATGTTCCTTTCTCTCTTTTCTTCATATTCTTGAAGCAGTCCCTTCTCTTGGAATGCTGGTTTGTTGGAGATGTGTTCTTTTAGCCTTTTTTTATTTTATTTTTGTGTCTGGGAAGCTCCTTATTTCATCTTTCATTTTAAATGAGAGTCTTGCTGGGTAAAATAGTCTTGGTTGCGGGCCTTTGCTTTTCAAAACTTGGAATATTTCTTGCCATTCCCTCCTGGCTTGTAGTGTTTCTGTTGAGATATCAGCTGCTAGCCTTAATGGATCTCCCTCGTGTGTTACTAGTTGTTTTTTTTTTCCCTTGCTGCCTTGAATATTTTCTTGCTGATTCTTTGCCTTTAAATTTGGCCAATTTTTCATGATGTGTCTTGGAGTAGGCCTCTTTGTATTCATCTTGATTGGGACTCTCCATGCTTCCTGGACTTCTATGAGTTTTTCTTTCATCAAGTTTGGGAAGTTTTCTGCCAAAACTTCTTCAAACAGATTTTCTATACCTCCTCTTCTTCTCCTTTTGGTATTCTTGTGATACAGTTATTATTACATTTCATGTTGTCCTGCAGCTCTCTTAAAGCCTCTCCATTCTTTTTTAGTTTTTTTTTTCACTTTCTTGCTTTCTCTGGCAATTTTTTTCTACCTTGTCCTCCAGCTTGCAGATTTAATCCTCTCTTTATCTAGCCTGCTTTTAATTTCTTCGACATGTTTTTAATTCAGAAATTGTATTTTTCATTTCTTCCTGGCTCTTACTGATAGTTTTTATGTCCTTTTTCATGCTGATACAGTTTTCAGAAAGTTCCTTGTAGCTCCCCATTGTTTTGTTGTTCTCACTGAGCTCATTGAGATTCTTATAACCATTGTATTGAAGTCAGTGTCTGATCATTTAATCACCTCTATTTCATTTAGCACTCTCTCTTGGGATTCCTCCTTTCCTTTCAATGGGGGATTGTTTTTTTGTCTCTTCCTTTCAGGGGAGACCCTTCTTGTTTGTTTTTGCTTCTTAAGTTGATCTGCTTTGATTCCCTGTGTTTGTGGTATGACCTTTTGTAGTAGGAGACCTGTGGGACTCAGTGGTGCAGTCTCCTTTACCTCCTGAACTTTATGCTTTTGGGATATCCTTTATGCTGTTTATGTTGGCTCTTTGGTTGTAATTGGGTTTTGATTGTTGTCAGGTCATTCTTTGCTGGGTCCTTTCCTCCAGCGGACTGACTGTGAGTCACTCTGCCTACCATGTCTTGTATGTTGTTGTGCAGGTTCACTGTTTTGTTTTCGTTGTTGTTCTTTCTGGATCTGCCTCTGATGATGTCAGATGGTGACTCCATCTGGCCTTAGGCAGCCTGTCCGAGACTACCAGGGGTCCTCCGTCTGTGACTGATTCTTTCGGTTGTTAATCTAGTCAATTTGTAATCAGCAATCCGGCTTAAGCATCACTGGGTAGGGCAGAGTTAATTTCTGTGGGTGGGGCTATTGCTTTCTCTTAGTCTGATTCCACTGGGAGGTGGGTGGAATGCCTGAGCAAGATAGCTCCTGTAGTATGGGAGATGACTCAGCACCAGGATCCTGGCGACTGCTCTCAGTTCTTTCCCCAAAGCCACTAGCCCCAGTCTCTCCTCAGGCATCTCTAGTCCTCTCGGCCCTACCTTTGCTGGAGCCTAGGTTAAGTGGCTGCAAATGAAAATATATGCATTGGCCCTTTAAGCAGCTCTCTCCATGTCCATCTATCTGTCCCTGGCAGAGAGAAACCCTGCCAGTTTTCTCTTATCTGACTACTTTTCATGCTCTGGTTCTGTAGGCTGGGGAGTAGACTCTACTCTTCTCAGGGGGATCCTGCCAGCTACTGAAATGTTCCTCTAGCACTTCAGCTACTGCTTGCGGGAGCCCAGCCAGCTCTCTCACATCTCCTCTGCTCTTCATACCCATCATGTTGTGGTGAAGCTGTTTTTTCTGTCTGTCTGTGGTTATAAGGCTTCTTGACTGCTGTTGTTTGGTTGTTTATTCTGGATGGTTTCTCCACAATGTAGTTGTAATCCAGATTGGTCCTGGGAGGAGGTTAATGTATTTTCTACTTATTCCACTGCCATCTTGGATTTCTATTCTATCTTTGATTCATGTTGTCTGGTTGGCTCTAAGCCACAGACCTTGAGCTAGTTGTGGTCTTCTTCTTCCTTACTTCCTTGAACTCCCACATTAAAGGGCCTTCCTCTGTGCCCCACCACTGGTCATTCATAGCTATTTTCTTATTTTCTTCTTTATATTAAATTCTATTTGTGTGTTTCTCTTCTTCATTTACTAGAATAGAAGCTGTGAATGAGTAGGGATGTTCAGTTTCATAATGGTTTGTTGTACTAAATTGACCCTATCCACTGCAGTTTGGCTTTTCATCTTGTTTATTTTTGTAGGATGTTCCTGTACATTCTGTAACCCATACTTGATAAAAAGATTTTATTTAGTTTTTTAAAGAGAGGGGAAGGGAGGAAGAGAGAGGGAAAAGGAGAAACATTGATGTATGAGAGAAACATCAGTCAGTTGCCTCTTGCATGCCCCCACCTGGGGATCTGACCTGCAACTCAGGCATGTGTCCTGACTGGGAATCAAAACTGTGACCTTTGTGGGACAACACTCAACCCACTGAGCCATAACAGTCAAGGCTAATCCATTGTTTCTATTGAGAAAACTACGGTGGAAGGAAAACCTCATAGCTTTTTTTTGTAGTCTCTCTTAATCCAGACATCTGTATGCTCTGAATGGCTAGTTCTGTCTCACCTCCAGGTAACAGACTGAGTCTTCCAAAGATTTAGTATTCCCAGTTCAAAGTCATACCACACAGTGCCATATATACTAGTAATGTGGGAGACTGAGGTTCAAGACATGGTTGAGGTGAGTAATTCTGAGCAGCAGTATACCCACTAACTTATTCCCTAGAATGAGGACAACCAGGAAACCAGGGAGCCTTGGTTACCTAAGGAGGTGTAAACTGCTCCAGATTCAAATTAGATCAAGTCATGCTAATTACTGTCACTCTGACAGCCCTGATACTTGGCTGTGTTCTTCCAACTACAACAACAAGGTAGCCTTTATTTTCTAGAGTTGGAGAGGAAGTCAGAATGACTTTAAAGTTCTTACTCAACCAAGTCTGGAGGCATAGCCATTTCCCTGAAGTGGCAGGTCCTCTGATTCAACAATGCCCCTTCAGTCTCAGTCACAATTAGATGACTGCACCTGTTAGTGTGTCTTTGCTTTTTTATTTTTATTTGAGAAATACATCCCTGTAAGGAAAATTGACACAACAGTAAGAGCTACTTTGTCCTTCATCTACCTCTTTTGACACCCTGCTCTTGAATTCTAGTAAAAAGACTTCTTCTACCTTTCTTAAACCTGCAACCTTCACCAGGAAGGGAAATTGATCAAACTCATCCAGCTTTGACTAACTTAACAGCAGCAGGTCTTGTAACTGCCAAAATCAGTGGCAGAAGGCCTTTAACTCTTCTAACCAGCCCCATTTTTATAACTAGTGTTCATAAAATTCTGCTTAGCTGTCCATTGGATCTCAAGAATATTAAATCATGAACATGATATAGTACTGAAGGGCCTTATGCCCTTCTTTATGTAAAAGGTAATGAAATAGCCCAAAAAAAACCCTTGAACTGTATTAAATGAAGTAGTAGCTGATCTAGGGTACTCAGGGTAAGCCTGATTATCTTTTGCTAAGGTTACCCGATTTTGGAGACCTTTTAAAACCAGAAGGAACTTGTGGAATGAATAGACAGTGAAGATGAACCCAAGTAACTTTTTATACATGCTCAAAGTTTTTAGTAGTCATGTGCCCATACAGTCTTCATTATACAGAGTGAATCATTACCAGAGGCTCTATGAGGTTATTGTGAAACTGTACAGTTCTTTAGCCATGCTTATGTTGTGTTCTTTTAAGAATAGACCATTTCCAGGCAGTAATCATATATTCAGGATTTCCTGGGACAGACCTCTTTTCAGTTTGTCCCATTGTGTCCGTAAGTATACTCATTCCTCAGACCGTATGCCAATTTTTGGTTTGGAAAATATATACAGCAGACATATAAAAACTTCCTTCTAGCCCTGGCTGGCGTAGCTCAGTGGATTGAGCGCGGGCTGCGAACCAGTTATCGCAGGTTCGATTCCCAGGCAGGGCACATGCCTAGGTTGCAGGCCATGTCCCCCAGCAACCGCACATTGATGTTTCTCTCTCTCCCTCTCCCTTCCCTCTCTAAAAATAAATAAATAAAATCTTTAAAAAAAAAAAAAAACTTCCTTCTTACAAACGGAGAAGAATTCATTACTGCATAGCATTGCTCTTTCAACCTTGCCATTCTCGCTGCCAGCAGTTCTCACCCACTGCCAGCAATCTCTAATTCTGTTCCCAGCTTGTTTCCTCCCCTTACTTTAACCCTTCATGAGTTTATTTCTTTTTTTGACATCCTTTTGCTTTGGAATCCAGCAAATGGTATTCCCTTACACTATCACAAAGCTAATTGTATCCTAGCATTTTGGGTGATACCGTTTTGAAAAATAGCATACTTTCTTCCCAGGACTTTTTTGGAAGTTGAAAACTGTTCCTGTGAGATACTCATCTTCACAGGTCTCCAAAAAAAAAATTCATTAAGAAGCAGCACCACCACTGTCATTTATTGTTTACCATGCACTAGAACATTGGTTAAAATATTTTTTAAAATCTCATTTAATCATTACAACCTGTGAGCTTGGTAATATTCCCTTCCCACAGATAAGGAAACATGCTTAGAAAGATTAAGTTGTTCAAGATCCCTATGTAGTATTCTCCATTTGGAAATACTTGCTGTATTCCAGGTAAGATATTGCTTGTGTGAGTACTAAACTCATAATTGTGGATGACCTGGTCAAGCATTCCAACCCCATATTAGAGAAGAACTTTAATCTTTACACTTCCTGCTACCAGGAAATTATATTTTTGTACTCATGATAGGTGAATTTTTATACATTCTGTTGTATACCAGTGGTCCTCAAACTTCAGCATTTATGAAAATTACTTTGAGGGCTTGTTAAAACACAGGTTGCTGGCCTCCATCCTAGAGGTTCTGATTCAGTTGTTCTGGGGTAGGACCTGAATTTGAATTTCTAATAAGTTCCAAGGTGACCCAATATTGATGGTCCATGGGCCACACTGAGAATCATTGTTAATAGCCTAGTCATTTTTATTCAATGAATGATTATTCAGAACTTACCTGCGTTATAGGCACTCTGCTAAGAATTGGTAATATATTAGTGAAAAGGGCAGACAGGTTTTTGTTCTCATAAAGCTTATAGTTTAGTTGGGGAAACAGAGGAGTGAACTAATCTTATTTGAGATAAGTAAACAAATCAACATAGAGAATAACAGTTGCTATTCTCTAGATAGGCTGAGAGAAAGTCTCTTTGAGAAGCTGATATTTAGTCTAAGACTTAGAGGATGTGAAGAACTTAAGACTTTGAGGGTTGGCTTTTCTCAAATCCAACCTCTGTTGCCATAACTGATGTTGACTGCCTTGGGAGAACTACATGAATTTCAGGCTTACCTCTGGGAAACTCATTCCTTGGCACTTTCTGTGGCCTTGGCCAAACTTGATTGCATACTTCTTCTGTGACTATTTGCCTCCTCTCCACCTGAATCTCCCCCTACCCAAATAGATGCAGGGTTCAGAGGAATTTGCAGGGTAGGCTAATTTTGTCTTCTGGCTCCATCCAGGTCACATTCCATGATGTCTGATGACTTGGGAAGAATATATGCCAAGGATTGGGCCTATGAGTCTACCATTCATGGTGACTGCCTTCACCTTATAACTGTTTATCAGTGACGTTTTAAGATTCTGTCTTCATGCCAGTTTGCAAATTTTCCCAGGAAAGGGTGACAGTAAAGGAATCCATAGGATTCCATAGCTACCCTGATACTGGGTTTCTTTAAAGAAGATTCCCCAACTTGCAGTCTAAGAGGACACTTTCTACTTTCCAAAAAGTTATCAGAGCAACACAAAACCAAACCTTGCTTCTAGTTGTGTTGACCAAACCTGGAAAAATACTAGACAGTTGATAGTGACTTTGCTCCCAGCTGTCCTTATCTCTTGCTGTCAGATTTTGAGCCTTAAAATTTGATGCCTTACTCTTTTTTGCTCAGGATCTGCCCTGCCATCATTTAATTATCAGTAGTTTTTGTTTGGAACCCTCCTGCCCTTGGAACTATTTTCTAGATATTCACTTTTATTCTCTTTTGATTAAACATTTCATTTGGTGTTCTGTTCCTATAGAGGTTAACTTTTACCAGGGACTTTTACCTGGTATTTCTCAGAGCCTTCTTTTGGCCTCGGCATACGTTTTTTTTTATAACAGACTTCTTTAGTCACCTTTCTGTAAACCCCCAAAACAGTATGTTTTTTAAAGATTTTATTTATTTGTTTGTTTGTTTGTTTTTAGAGAGGGGATGGGAGGAAGAAAGACAGGGAGAGAAACATCAGAGTGTGGCTGCCTCTCATGCGTGTCCCTTACTGGGGATGTAGCCCTCAACTCAGACATGTGCCTCGACTGGGAATTGAACAGGCAACCCTTTGGTCACTGAACCACACCAGCCAGGTCCAGGGTATGTTTATCAGATGGGGAATACTGGAAAATGACTTTTCTGGTTGCCAAGGATATCCTGAGTTTATTTAAGAATTAAAAAAAAAAAACAGTTTTCCAGTGCATGCTTAATGGGTTCTGATGTCTCTCTACCTACCTGTACCTAGGGGCCAGATTTAACTACTTTACCTAGATTAAGAATCACCTTTTTGCTATGAATTCAGAATTTTATTATTGTTAATCTGGTTCCTGGCAGGGGTGTCCAACCTGCGGCCCAACACAAAATCGTAAATTTGCTTAAAACATTATGAGATTTTTTTGTGATTACATGTTGCAGTGTGTAATGTGTGGCCCAAGACAACCCTTCTTCTTACAAGTGTGGCCTAGAGACACTGAAAGGTTGGGCACCCCTGAGAGTGAACCATCTTTTTTAAAAACCCATCTATCAACCACAAAAATGAGTGAAATAACAAAAAGAATAAAATGGTGTGTAAGGTCACCCATACCTGGAGATGATAAACCTTTTCTGTAGCTTTGGAGTTAAATAGCCCTGTTAATAAAATCAGGTGTGCCTCATACTAGCAGTGTCTTAGGCTTAAGTAAACCAACCTCTTAGTCTCATTTTTCTCATGTGTAAAAAACTTTTTCAAAATAGGATATTGCTATGAAGAGTAAAATGCATGTGAAAGCACCAATTTGTATTTGACTCATAGTATGCTCTTCTTGAATATTAACTCTCACTTTCCTCCTTAATGTTCTTAAAGTCCTGAACCATTTGATTGAGCAAGGTACCCATCACACCATAATCTTCCATTTCCCTAGATATGAAATCCATTCAGGAACCACCTGTGAAATTAGAATACTTATTATAACACATTATATGATTAAATAATAAATTATAATACTCAGAGTATCTGTACTTCTTCCAGGTGTTAAAGGAAAGAAATTAACAATTATTGAAGGGCTAAAGTAGACATCTCATTGGCCAAAAATGTTAATAACCTTAATAATTACACTTTTATTGATATGGCATTATAATAATTAATAGTTTCTAGGACCTTTTAAATGGCTAGTGTCCTTGGATGTCTGTAGCAGCCCATGAAGCAGACAGTGCACTTGTCCCCATGTTACTTATCCATGTCTGAAGATGAAGGGAATTGTATGACTCCTTCATGGTCTTCTGACTAATAGATGATGGAGTTGAGCCTTGGGCCTATGTCTTTGGATCCCCCATCCCTCTTTCTATCCCTTTCCCACCCTATTCCAGCACTTTTATCCTACTGTACTGCATTGATTTGAACTCTGAGGTTTTGGTACATAATTTATCCAATCACTAGAATTCTAAGAACAAAACATTTCTCAGGTTTCCCCCGATTTTATTCCTGGGACATTTATCTTCCTAGGAGAGATCTCTAAAGTGTGAGAGTTTCAAATTCTACCTAGTAGCCTGATAATAGCTGTTTATGCCTTTGATATAAATTCTGTGTGCCACAGTTACACATGGTTATATATTTGAAAACAGTATTTCTTGGGCCTAGTAGACCCACAACAAAATTATATTTTAGTGTGATTCTCATTAGATTTTTTAGATTAAATTATTTTACTTATTCAACAAACATATTTAGCCCTTACTTTGTTCCAGGGACTGGGGATACAGCCATACCAAAACAGATTTCTTGGAATTTGCAATCTAGTGGGTAGACAGTAAACAAATAGGGATATGTGCTGTGAATGGAAATAAAACACTTAAATTTTGCTTAAGCCATGAGATTAGTAAAATTGCAATAGCTACTATTGACCTTTGATATATTCTCTAAAAGAGGTAGTTATTAGAAAGATGTCCTCAGGAAAGGAGCATTGTCTTTCACATCCCTTAGCAGTTCCTACCTTCCTTTCCATTCTTTGGTCTAAGACCTTGTGTTCTTCTATGTTTGTGAGCAACTCTGATAGAGT
This sequence comes from Tonatia bakeri, assembly GCA_004024845.1. Taxonomy (NCBI): domain Eukaryota; kingdom Metazoa; phylum Chordata; class Mammalia; order Chiroptera; family Phyllostomidae; genus Tonatia; species Tonatia bakeri. The sequence goes on along the minus strand of PVIA01004875.1, from coordinate 61,984 downwards.
TGGATACTAAGCACATAGCCAAGCACTTAACACAGACTGAAGAGGAAAGCTGCTGTGTATCAAACACCTTTAGAGAAACAGTCTCACAACCACTTTGAAGTTATGCTTATCCCTTATTCTTTAAATGTAATGTTGTGCCTTATAGTGTGTTACATGAAGAACACGAAGACAGATTGTAAAGAATCGATTCAACTATGCTATGTTTAACAAAACAATATAAAACAGCTTCCTCAAAAAAAAAAATCCACCCCCTCAGATGCTTCTAGTTTTGTGGCCATAAAACTGTAGAATAAGTTGTTTTCGACATAAGTGTTTTAAAAGTTTTGAAGAACAGGGAGCCTGCAAGTTGGAAAGAAGCCATTATTACCACGAGGCAAATATACTGGAGTTTAATTTTTAAACTATAACTGCCATTTGACCTTAAATTAAGACAGTCTGTTTCCATTGTGGTATTTTACTGGTTTAACAATGAGAACATTTAAGACAGCTGAAACCAATTAAAATGATTCATAAATGCTGGTTGTAAATAAATATTCCTGAAGTTTTAACTCAATAAAGTCATTTTAAAAAATTTGGTGGCACTGTCTTTCTGGAAAGCAATTTGGTAAAATACATCAAGAGCTTTAAAAATTGTTCACACACTTTGATCTGATAATTATGTTTCTAATAATCCCTAGAAAATAAATCTGAGATGCTCTGAGATGTTCCCCTGCAGCTTTAAAAGAAGGAAATGATTCCCCAAATCATGATACACTCATATGATGAAATATCATGGAGCCATTAAATTATTTTTGAAGAATCTTAGCCATGTAGGAAAATGTTTATGCAATTCAATTGAAAAATAAACTATACAAAACGATACAGTATGATCTTAACTATGTGAAACTATTTCTGCAGGAAAAGACTGTCAGGAAACACTGTAAATTTTAATTTTCTTTGGGTTGTGAGATTATGTGTGATTTTTATTTCATTATTCCTATATACTTTGTTTTCCAAAAGTTGTTTACAGTGACCATGTGTTATATTTATAGCAAATAAAAATGGTATATGTGTTTTGATCATTTCAATACGATATGCTTTTTATTAAAAATACCTAGTTCATTTATATTATTATGTGTAATTTCTTCCATATTTTCATTTTTAGAGCATTTCTTCTTTCTAGTGAAGTTTTATGTTTTTAATCTTCTGTTTATTTTAATTTTTGATATACACAGTGTCAACAATTTTATTTGCACTAGCTGTGATTTCCAGGTGTTCTTCTTTAAAGCCAATAATTCAGTGTTACATTGGAATACTATTTTTCAGGTGGTTTATATCAAATAACACACGTATATTCACAGTATGTGGTAAAGAGAGTAAAGCCTGGAGCCACAATGCCTGGGTCCAAATCATGGCCCCACCACTTACTAGTTATGTGGTAACTGACAAGTTAATTGCTCTTTCTGATTCTCAATTTCTCTATATGTAAAATGGGGGATAATAGTATCTACCTCACAGGGTTGTACTAGGCATTTAAAAGAACAATTAATGTAAATACTTGAAAAAAGCTTGGCACATAGTAAGTATAAATATGCCATAAAAGTTATCTACCTTTAAGTAGTGTATATACACAAACATATACACAAACATATTGTCATGGTCATTTGTAAATGCTTATTTTATGTCCTTTATACTTTTATGTAGTTGTGATTTTAAAATGACAGTTTTTGTCTTAGGTAATTTGAGTTAGTTTTCCTTCTTTTAGTGTTCAATATTCTTTTTTCTTTTTTTAATTGTATTTTATCGATTATGCTATTAGAGTTGTCCTGATTTTCCTCCCTTTGCCCCCCTCCACCTAGCACCCCCACTCCCTAAGGCAGTCCTCCCATCATTGTTCTTGTCTGTAGGTCATGCGTGTAAGTTCTTTGGCTACTACCTTTCCTATACTGTACTTTACATCCCATGGCTATTCTGTGACTACCAATTTGTACTTCTTAATCCCCTCACCTCTTCACCCATTCCTCAACCCCCTCCCATCTGATAACCATCAGAATGGTCTACCATATACCTAGCAGTTCAGCTGGAAGCTTTTTAATCCCGAGTAATTAAATATACAGAGGAAGTTGTTGTTAGAGCTGCTGTGTTCTCTCTCATCTTCCCAGGGAGTTTGGTGTTTTTGTTTAGCTTCTTCATTTGTTTACAAAGTTACAAGCTTTGAAGTAGACAGTTGTATAGGACTATACCTAAAGGGATGTTTAAAGCTAGAAGATAAGCAATTATCCTCATTTTACTACCTTATTACCTCAGTTTCTCAACCAATGTCACTCAGAGATTTTTGCCTTTTTTTCTCATAGGCTCTGCACTGGCTAGCTTACTGCTATCCTCATTTTCTGGGGAAATGTTAGTTGTTCTGTGAATCCCAGATTACAGGCTGACTCAATTTACTTTCTGAACATTGAACTATAATGGTGTTGCCTGATAGTGGGAAATTTTAAAAATAATTTTGATATGATATAATGCTGTATATCACAGTATCTTTTCTATTTGTTCCATCATAAAATAACTTTGCATATCTGGTTTAGTTAATGTGGAATTCCTGTCCTTAGGTCTGCCTATCTAAAGACACTGTGCTTGCAAGATTTTTGCTATTAAGACTATGGTGAACTCAGTGTTACATTAGTATAGTAGTGAGGTAAATTGCTGTGCCATAAGATTATTTCAGTGGTCATAGTTGAAAAAAATGGACCTTTAAAAATAGCAATAACAAAGCAGATGTACAGCAGACATCATTCATGATTATTGATAACTTTCTGAAGCTTTTTTTAGCTGTCATAAATAAATGTTCAGATTGTATTTACTTTTTTAAAACTTGTATGTAGGAAGAATAAGTGGAGTAAGCTATTTTTGCATTGAATATAAAGAAAGAAATAACAGTGTGACTGGTAAGTGACACTTTTGTCAAGTTCAGTTTCTACCTGACTACTTTGGTTTTTTTTTAAATTTCATTACTTTAGATTTTAGAGTTTTTGATTTGATATTTTTTAAGAGTGGCATCTCTATCCTTTTGGTTCTGAACAGTACATTGCTCCTGAAATTGGTTCAGTCTCTTCATATTCTTGTGAGAGTTCACTGTCAAAGCTGAAGAGATCTGTCCCTTGTGCTTTTTGCCTCCTGCACCGTTTTCCTGATTGGTGTAGTCTTCTAATATTTGCGGTATTTTTTTTTTTTTTTACATTTAACATGTGAAATGTACCAGAGTTTGACCCTTAAATTAGCTCACTGCTGAAAGGCTTTGACACTTCCACTTTCAGTTGTTTTTTCATAGCTGTTTTAAAATCCTTGTCTGCTAATTCTATAACCATCATTTCTGATTCTGTTTCTGTTGACTGACTTCCTCATGGTTATGGGTCATGTTAGTGCTTCTATGAATGTTTATTAATTTTTGGATATCACATACTATAACCATTTAGTATTCTTGATTGTTTTGATTTTACTGTCTTCCTTCAAAGAGTATTCAAGTTTGTTTTGTCTTTCATCTAAATCATTTGTGCATAAATATTTTTCAATACTTGGTTTTAAGATTTGTTAGGTTAGATGCAGAGTACCATTTATTCTAGGGCAGGGGTGTCAAATTCATTTTCACCAGGGGCCACATCAGCCTTGAGTTTGCCTTCAAAGGGCCAAAATAATTTTCATATTGTATAAATTTAACTACTCCTTAACTGTTAAGGAGTTGAAATTACATTCGGCCCTTTGAAGGCAACCGCGAGAATGATGTATCCCCCGGTAAAAATGAGTTTGACAACCCTGCTCTGGAGTTATATTACCCCATTAAAGGTATGACCCTTCTGGGGTCTCTACTGAAGACCCTGAGTGTTCAGTAAAATCCCTGTACTCTTGCTGTAGGAACCCAATGGCTCTCAGTCCTGTATGAGTTCTGGTAAGTTTTCAGGTTAGAGCAATTTTTTATGCCCAGCCCCCTGATGTTTCTCTCAACATATGCACAGATTCACATTCAGCAGAAGATGAAAGGGACATTTATGAAAATTTCTGGAGCTATTTCTTTGAGTAGCTCCCCCTTCCAGTACTTTGCTTTACAAATTCCTACCACCAAGGCTTCCCTGGGCTCCTATAGTTGTCTCATCAATTCAATAAGATGGCAGGCTCTGCTTAGATTCCCTTTCACAATATGGTCCAGAAACTGTTTGCAGAAAAAAAAGCTAGGGTGACATGTAGGGCTCACTTTGTTGGTTCCCTTTTTCTCAGGGATCACAGTCCTGTGCTACCTGTTGCCCAGTGTCTGAAAACAGTTGTTTCGTATATTTTTTCTTGTTCTTTGTTGTTTAGAGGAGTTGTGGGGCAGAGTGAAATAGCTCTTATACCAGTTACTCCACTAACATGTGATCCATAACCAGGAGGAAGTTAATCAATAGAAACAGAATCATAAATGATGGCTATAGAATTAGCAGAAAAGAATTTTAAAACAGCTATAAAAATGTTGAACAATTGAAAGTAAAACATAAATATGATGGGGAAAGAAACTGAAGACATGTAAAGAACCAATTAGAACTTCTGGAGCTGAAATATATAGTATATGAAATGAGAAAGTCACTGGATGAGATTAATAGCAGATAAGACTGCAGAAGAGAAGATCAATGAATTTGAAGACATAAAAATAGAAATTACCCAATCTGCAATGGAGAATGGAAAAAAAGAAACAAGAGAAAGCTGCAGCCCTGCCTGGTATGGCTCAGTGGATTGAGGGCCAGCCTGTGAACCACAGGGTTTGACCCCCAGTCAGGACACATGCCTGGGTTATGGGCCAGGTCCCCAGTAGGGGGCATGTGAGAGGCAACCACACATTGATATTTCTCTCCCTCCTTTCCCTTCTCTCTAAAAATGAATAAATAGCCCTGGCTGGCATAGCTCAGTGGATTGAGCGCGGGCTGTGAACCAAAGCATCGCAGATTCGATTCCCAGTCAGGGCACATGCCTGGGTTGCAGGCCATGGACCCCAGCAACTGCACATTGATGTTTCTCTCTCTCCCCCCCCCGCCCTCTCTAAAATAAATAAATAAAAATAAAAAAATAAAAATAAAAATGAATAAAATCTTTTTTTTAAGACAAAGGTGCAGTGAATTGTGGGACAATATCAAGCTGACTAATGTATATATAATTGGAGTCCCGCAAGGGAGGGAGAAAGAGGAATAGGCAGAAAAAGTAGTTTAAGAAATAATGGCTACATTTTTCCAATTAGGAAGAAAACTATAAACCCATAGAAGCTCAACTCTTAAGTGGGAAAACCATGCTAAGGTTATTATAATCAAATTGCTAAAAAACACAGTGATATAGGGAGCATTCAAACAGAAGCTAGAGAAAAAAAAAAGACATTCATCCAGAAAAACAGATAGAAATCACATTACTCATTAGAAACAATGCAAGCAAGAAGACAGTGGAATGAGATCTTTGATGTGCCAAAAGGAAAAAAAAAAAGTACTGTCTACATCAAATCCTGTCTCCAATGAAAATATCTTTAAAAAAATAAAAAAGAAATGAAGGTGAAATACATTTTTTCCAGACAAACAAAAACTGAAAGAATTGTCACCAGCAGACTTGTACTACGAGAAATATTAAAAGAAGTTTTTCAGGCTGAAGGGAAATGATACCAGTTGGGAAATTGGATGTCTATAATGTAATGGAGAGTTTCACATAAGTGCAGTAAGTATAAAATAAATATAAAAGACTTTGTTTCTCATTTTTAAATTTCTTTAGAAAATAACTGATTATTTAAAACAGAATTAATAATCTTTCATGAAATTTATATAAGGTATGACATTAGCCCCAAGGGATGGGAGGAAAGAAATGAAAGTATGTTGCTAAGGTCCCTATGTTATATGTATACTGATGTAATATTACTCGAAGGTAGTTTGCAGTAAGTTAAAGATTCATCATATACAACCTGGAACAATCACCAAAAAAGACACAATTAATAAGCTAATAATGGCAGTAAAAATAAATACTAAAATAAATTCATTTAATACAAAAGAAGAAAGAGAAAGAGAAACAAAGAACAGGTAGGAAATACAAAAAACAAATATCAAATATAAAGATGTCAAACAACCATATCAAAGGTATACTAAATATAAATAGTCTAAATACTCCAATTAAAAGGCTGCATTAAATGAAAGACCCAACTATGTGCTGACTCTAAAAAACCTATTTTAATAATAACAATAGATAGGTTAAAAGTAAAAAGATAAAAAAAGATACATTATGCCAATACTAATTATAAAAAGGCTGGAGTGACTATGTTAATGAGACAAATTGGAATTCAAGACAAGTGGTATTAACAGGATGAGGGGGCTATTTCATAATGGTAAAGTGGTCAATTCATCAGGAAGACAACAATCCTAAATCTATGCTCCTCACACAGACTCAAAATGCATGAAAAAAAGCAGATAAGAATGAAAGCATAGACAGAACCATAATTGGAGTTGGATACTTCAACATTCTTAGTAACTGACAGAACAAGTAGACAAAAAAATCAGTGAGGAGATAGAAAACCTAAGCAACACTACCAATCAACTATACCTAATTGACATTTATAAAGCACGGGACTTAACACTACCAGAGTATATCTTTTTTTAAAATTCACATGGTACATTCACTAGGATATACCACATTCTGAGGCACAAAACAAGCCCCAGTATATTCAGAATAATTGAAATAATACAAAGTATGTTCTCTCATCAAAATGGAATTAAATTGGAAATCAGTAACAAAAACATGATCTTATGTGGAAAATTCTCAAATATTAGTAAATCACACAGTATCCTTTTAAATGAGTCATGGGTCAAAGAATAAGTTATAAGGGAAACTAGAAAATATTTTGAACTGAATAATAATATAAACACAATACATTGAAATTTGTGGGATACATCTAACAGTGCTTAGAGGGAAATTTATACCTTTAAAATAAGGAATATCTAAAATCAGTAATCTAAGATTGCACCTTAAGAAGCAAGAAAATGAATAACCCCAAGGAAGAGGAATAAAATATTAGAAGAATAAAAAGCAATAAAATAGAAAACTAACAATAAAGAAAAATAAATTTAATTAATAGCCAGCTCTTTGAAAAATCAATAAAATTGATAAAGCTATAGCTAGACTGGTAAAGGTAAAAGAGATAAAAGATACAAATTAACATGAATTACCAATATCAGGAAGGAAAGAAGAACATTTCTGTAAATCCTATAGGTACGAAAAGGATAATAAGTGAATATTGTAAATAACAAACAAATTCTACAATTTATAGGAATTGAAAGAATTCTGTGATAGACACAGGTTACCAAAGTGACTCAAAAAGAACTAGAAAAACTGAATAAACTTACATCTATTAACTAAATTAAAATTCTAATTACCAGGCGAAACTGGGGAGCAAGACAGATCACACAACCAAGGGTCCCAGCGCGGGGAAATAAGGCCTCAAAACACCAGTTGAAAACACCTGTGGGGTTTCAGGTGCTGGGAGAAACTCCCAGCCTCACAGGAGAGTTCATTGGAGAGACCCACAGGGTCCTAGAATGTACACAAACCCACCCACACAGGAATCAGCACCAGAAGGGCCCAATTTGCTTGGGGGAAGTGGGGAAAGTGACTGAAATCTGCAGAGAGTAGAACAAACGCCATTGTTCCCTCTCAGACCACTGCCCCACAGACAACATCACAACCCAGCAACTGGGTTGACCCTCCCTGGTGAATACCTAAGGCTCTGCCCATCACTATGTAACAGGAACATCAAGACAAAAAACAAACAAACAAACAAAAAAAAAAAAACGGCCCAAACAAAAGAACAGATCAAAGCTCCAGAACAAATACAACTAAGTGACCAAGAGGTAGCCAAGCTATCAGATGCACAGTTCAAAACACTGGTAATCAAGATGCAGAATTGGTTGAATTTGGTCACAAATTAGATGTAAAAATGAAGGCAATGCTAGGTGAAATAAAAGAAAATATACAGGGAACCAATACTGATGGGAAGGAAACTGGGACACAAGTCAATGTGGTAGACCAGAAGGAAGAAAGAAACATCCAACTAGAAAAGAATGAAGAAACAAGAATTTAAAAAAATGAGGAGAGGCTTATGGAACCTCCAGGACATCTTTAAATGTTCCAACATCAGAATTATAGGGGTACCAGAAGGAGAAGAGAAAGAGCAACAAGTGAAAAAGTTATTTGAACAAACAACAAAGGAGAACTCCCCCAGGCTGGCAAAGGAAATAGACTTCTAGGAAGTCCAGGAAGCTCAGAGAGTCTCAAAGAAGTTGGACCTGAGGAAGAATACACCAAGGCATCATAATTACATTACCCAAGATTAAAATGAAGGAGAGAATCCTAGAAGTAGCAAGAGATAAGGAGGCAGTTACCTACAAAGGAGTTCCCATCAGACTGTCAGCTGATTTCTCAAAAGAGACTTTACACACAAGAAGGGGCTGGAAAGAAGTATTCCAAGTCATGAAAGGCAAGGACCTACATCCAAAATGCTCTATCCAGCAAAGCTTTCATTTAAAATGGAAGGGCAGATAAAGTGCTTTTCAGATAAGGTCAAGTTAAAGGAGTTCATCATCACCAAGCCCTTATTATATGAAAATTTAAAGGGACTTATCTAAGAAAAAGAAGATAAATATCATGTACAGTAAAATGATAGCAAACTCACAATTATTAACAAACACACCTAAAACAAAAACAAACTAAGCAAACAACTGGAACAGGAACAGAACCACAAAAAGGAAATCACATGGAGGGGAGTGGGAGGAGGAGAGAGGGGGAAAAGGTACAGAGAATAAGTAGCATAGATGGTAGGTAGAAAATAGACAGGGGGAGGGCAAGAATAGTATGGGAAATGTAGAAGCTAAAGAACTTATAAGTATGACACATGGACCTGAACTAAAGTGGGGAATGTGGGTGGGAGGGTGTTCAGGGTGGAGGGGAGTGAGGGGGGAATGGGACAACTGTAATAGCATAATCCATAAAATATATTTTTTAAAAAGTCATCCCATAATATGAGTATGACATCATTGTAAATACCAGAAAACTGACAAAGATATTATAAAAAAACCCTGAGGACAATATTCCTGATACAATACACACAAAAATCCATCACCAAATATTAACAAATAAAAAATAAACTTCAACCTTTTCCTCACAGTATACACACACACACAAAAAAAACTCATAATGTATTATAAAACTAAATGTAAAAGCTAAATTATGTATCTTCTGGAGCAGAACAGGAGAAAAGCTTCATGACCTTGGGATAAAGATTTCTTGTATTGGACACAGAAACATGAACCAGAAAAGAAAAAGTGATAAAATTAAACTTCATCAAAATTTAAAATGTCTGTTCTTCTAAAGATACCATTAAGAAAATGAAAAGGCAAACCACAGACTAGAAAAATATATTTGCAATACATGTATGTGATAAAGAGTGACATCTGAAATATTTATTTATTTAACTTTTGTTGAATTTATTGGGGTAACATTGGTTAACAAAATTATGTAGGTTTCAGGTATATAATTCTATGTGCTCACCACCGCAAGTTAAGTGTCCTTTCATCACCATTTTAACCCCTTATGCCCTCTTCTACATCTCTCACCTCCCTTTCCCTCTGGTAATCACCATATTGTTGTCTGTGTCTAGGAATTTTTTTCCCACCTTTTAAAAAAACCTAAAACTCAAAAGAAGACAATCCAACTTAAAAATGAGTTAATGAGTTGAACAAGTACTTCCCTAAAGAAGATTAACCACATGAACAAATGTTAACCACTTGAAGAGCTGTTCAATATCCTGTTATCAGAGAGCTGCAAATTAAAACCACACTGAGATATCCCCACACTAACTTGAATTTTTAAAAAAAGACAAAACCAAGTGTTGGTGAGGATGTGGACAACTGGCACGCTCTTAAAATGCTGGTTGAAGTGTAATTGGTACAGCCATTGGAAATTAGTACAGCCGGTTGGAAAATAGCTTGTCAGTTTATATACACCTACTCATGACTCAGCACTTCTCTTTGTAGGTAGTCACCTAACAAATTAAAACTTATGTCCACACAAAAACTTGAATGCAAATATTATCTTAGCAGCTCTATTTATAGAAGCCCTAAACTGGAAGTAATGCAAATATCCATCAGTGGATGCGTATGTAAATAAGTTTTTATATATCTATCCGGTGTACTACTACTCAGCAATAAAAAGGACAGAACAGTGTGGGTGAATATCAAAAGTATTATTCTAAATGAAAGAAGCTAGGCACAAAAGACTACATATTGGATGATTTTATTTACATGAAATTCTAGAAAAGGCACAATAATAGTGACCAAAAGCAGGTTAGTGTTTGCCAGGTACTAGGAGTATGGGTTGGGGATTGATGGCAAAGAAGCACGAAGAAACTGTGTGGGTGATGGAAATTTCCTATACCTTGATTGTGGTTTAGGTTATGTTTGCATATGTTTGTCAAAATTCATTGAAGTTTACACTAAAAATAAGTGCTTTTATTATATAAATTATACTTTAATAAAGTTGATTTTTAAAAAGAGACACTTTGGAGGTGAGGATGTAAGTTCCATGTGAAAAAAAAAAAAACCCTCAATCTTTTGGGTACTTAATAGTAGGGAGAGGTTCTTGAGCCATTGAACTGTTTTCTGAAACGTAAAAGGAGGAGGGATGCAAAGGCAGCATAAGCAGTCCTGATACAAAATAAGGTCTCACTCGAGCACTTTGTCACTACATCCTGCCTTTCTTCTTTCCCATAAAGTAAGAAGGGCTTGCTGAATTCCTGCTACAAAGCTGAGTCTCTCCAGCTCTTTCTTCCAAAGGAGAAAGTAATCCAATACAGGACCTTAAAATCAAAACAGTCACCTTCTAAACCCATTCAACATGTGAAAAACAAATATACCAAAGTTTTATTGCAGCTCTTACTTACTAAGCTGGCACACCACATCAGATCTCCTTGGAATGGGAAAGAACAACTAGAAGGAAAAAGCTCAATAACTTTTCAGCTCTTGTTATGTTAGTGTTTAAATCAGTCATCATATTTTTTTCTGGTAATTTGAGTGGATTCTCATAGTAAGACAAGATGGCAGAAGATAGGTCATTAGCTGGGGAGGTAAAATATAGCTACCAAATCAAGGCAAAACAAAACTAAACAGAAGTCCCTTAGCTGTCTATTGTTTTGTTTAAAGTGTTATGAATCCCCTGTCCCTGACCATCCATTATACAAATTATCAAAGGAAGTACCAAAACACCATTCCATAAAAGTTTTTAATGGCATAAAAAGACTTGATTGCATTAATCAATATTCATTCATTTTTTCTTATTTTTCTATTGTATTTTTCCCATTACCATTTATCCCACTTATAATGCCCTTCCTGCCCCTGCAATCACTACACTCTTGTCCATGAGTCCTTTTTCCTTTGTGCTGGATCCCTCTACCCTGCCCCCCCACAGATCCCATTCAATCTATATGCCTTCTTAAAACTCCTGGATCCAGTTATTCTAGTCTCTTATCTCTTAGTTTTGCTTATATTGAGTTTAGAAATATCTTAGAACTTTAGCAGAGATTATCTGTTTTTGTTTGCTGTGTTTTATATATAAAATAATTCATTCTTTTCACAGTAAATGCTAAGTCTCAAATCTTAAAGTTTTTTTAAGAAATGGTTTCAGAATATGAATTCCAAATAGAAATTATTTAATTTGGGAAATCTATAGCAACTTATCATTTAAAATTTATGAGTTAGATTTTCAGATAATGAAGATTTGTGGTTTGTTCCTGTTATCAGAAAAAACACAGCTATTTATTTCATCCTTACAGTGCTACCATATATTAAATTTAATACCCAATGCAATGTCAACTAAGAGAAAATATGTGCAAATATGGTATTTTTTTTAATGCAGGTAGTCTTTTTCATCTAATTTGAGACTATAAAAAAACAAAATAATAATATAGACTATCTCAGTATATCAAGTCTGAGACTGAATGTCTTTAAAAGTTTACTGAAAATTGTTAATTTGGTGTTGCTATAAGGAAGAAATGGTTCTTACACTTCAAAAATTGGCAGACTCAAGCTAATCCTGTAAAGTATGCTTGTGATTTGACTGATTGTATGTTGGTGGTGATTATCCTTGATTTACAAGACACACACACACATACTTTTAACCTTCCCAGTCATATGTAAGACTTTAGACTACCTCTCTCTCTCTCTGGCATTTGCTAGTTAAATTACATTATAAAAACAGGTAAAAAAGAACATAATGCTGCTATGATAGAATTTCTGGGAACACCAGGTAGAGAAAAGCACTGAAAGATTGGTAGTTCCTAATTCCCACTTTCAGATATTTGTTGTTTTCTGTACTAAGGCATACTGTCTGTTTAAGCAGTATCTCCTTATTTTCCTGAGCCCATGAGATACAGACTGTTCACAGAGGTTGGAGGGAAGAGTGTGGTATAAGATTATAATGGTGGTTTAGTGTATTTTCCTTATCTGCAGTAAAAGATTGGTTGAGAAAGTATAAAATGCATTGGAACCTTACCTGCCCCCACTCCCACTATTTACCCCTTTGTATTCCTCTCCTTTCAGGGCTTCCTATCAGTTTCAACTTCAAGTTATCTGGAAGAGTTAAGTCTTTTTTATTATTAATTATTTTATTGTTGTTCTATTACAGCTGTCTGCATTTACCCCCACCACTCCCCCCCACCCCAGTCAAACCCACCTCTCTCCATTGCTCCCACCCCAACCCTTCCTTTAGTCCATGTGTCCTTTGTAGTTGTTCCTGAAAACCCTTATCCCCTCCCCCCATTATCCCCTCCCACCTCCCCTCTGGTTACTGTCAGATGGTTCTTAATTTCAGTGTCTCTGGTTATATTCTGCTTCCTTTTTTCTTTTATTGATTAGGTTCCAGTTAAAGGTGAGATCATATGGTATTTGTCCCTCACCGCCTGGCTTATTTTACTTAGCATAATACTCTCCATTTCCATCCATGCTGTTGCAAAGGGTAGGAGCTCCTTCCTTCTCTTTGCTGTGTAGTATTCCATTATGTAAATGTACCGTAGGTTTTGGACCCACTGATTTACTGATGGGCACTTCTGTTGCTTCTAGTACTTGGCTATTGTAAATTGTGCTGTAATGGACATTGGGGTGCATAGTTTCTTTTGGATTGGTGTTTCAGGGTTCTTAGGATATAATCCCAGCTTTGGAATTGCTGAGTAAAAAGGAAGTTACATTTTTAGTTTTCTGAGGAAATTCCACAGTGTTTTCCCCAGTGGCTACACCAGTCTCCATTCCCACCAACAGTGCACTAGGGTTCCCTTTTCTCCACATCCTCTCCAATTCTCCAACACTTGTTTCTTGCTTTGTTTATGATGGCCATTCTGACCGGTGTGAAGGGGTTATCTCATTGTGGTTTTAATTTGCATCTCTCTGATGGCTGGTGATGCTTATCATCTTTTCATATGTCTCTGGACCCTTTGCATGTCCTCCTTGAGGAAGTGTCTATTCAAGTCTTTTGCCCATTTTTTAATTGGGTTGTTTGTTTTCCTGGAGTGGTGTGGTAGACTCTGGCCAGCAGAGTTCCAACTTGTGACTCGAGACGAGAATAAATGCACAGGTGGTAACAATCCTGTGGAGAAAAAGGGAATGGCACGCCTATTCTCTCAAGGGGAGAGTGTCTATGAGTGCCTCGAATACTCTCTCAAAAGGAGAGCGCCCTGACCCTTGCCTAGACAGGCTTTTATTGTTTTTCTCGGGGCTCACATCAGATAAAGATTTATTATCTATTACATAGAATATTATTGTCTACATTTTAGGTACATTCAAGGAAATGAAAATAACATGCAGAGGGGAATAGCTCTGTCCTTGGGTGAATTCACACAGGCTTTGGAAATTACCTTGAAGATAGACAATACACCTTTGTTGTTTTACACCAGGCTGATGGAGTTTTAGCAAGAGCAAGACATAACAGTCAGTATGCATTTTCTGGGCCTGATTCTCACGGGAAAACTCGGTTTGAAGGTCTGGCTTCTGCCTATCACTTCACTTCTGTAGGTTTTACATACAGAGCTGAGTCACATTTGCCAGACTGAAACAAACCAGTCCCCTACAGACTGGAGTCATGTGAGCTCTTTATATATTTTGGAGATCAAACCCTTGTCTGAGGTATCATTGGCAAATATGTTTTCCCATATAGTTGGTTCTCTCTTCATTTTTATGCTGTTTTCTTTATCCATGCAGAAGCTTTTTAATTTGATGAGGTCCCATTTCTTTATTTTTTCCCTTATGCCCCTTGCTCTAGGGGACATAGCAGTGAAGATGTTGCTGCATGGAATGTCTGAGATTTTCCTGCTGGTGTTTTCCTCTAGGACTTTTATGGTGTCACGACTTATATTTAAGTCTTTTGTCCACCTTAAATTTATTTTTGTGTGTATGGTGTAAGTTGGTGATTGAGTTTCTTTTTTTCATGTAGCTGTCCAGATCTCCCAACACCATTTGTTGAAGAAGCTATTTTTATTCCATTTTATGCTTCTGCCCCCTTTGTCAAATATTAATTGACCATAGAGACTTGTGTGTATTTCTGGGCTCTCTGTTCTGTTCCATTGGTCTATATGTCTGTTCTTATGCCAGTACCAGGCTGTTTTAATTACAGTGGCCTTGTAATACAGTTTGATATCATGTATTGTGACCCCTCCTACTTTGTTCTTCTTTCTCAAATTGCTGCAGCTATTCAGGGTTATTTATGGTTTCATATAAATTTCTGAAGTGTTTGTTCTATATCTGTGAAATATGCCATTGGTACTTTAATACGAATTGCATTGAATCTGTAAATTGCTTTGGGTAGTATGGACATTCTCATGATGTTAATTCTTCCAATCCACGAGCATGGTACATGCTTCCATTTATTTGTGTGTCTTCCTTAATTTCTTTCTTCAGTGTTGTGTAGTTTTCTGAGTACAGATCTTTTACCTCTTCAGTTAGGTTTATTCCTAGGTACTTTGTTTTTCTTGTTGCTGTATCAAGTGCGATTTTTTTCCTGATTTTTCTTTCTGATATTTCATTGTTGGTATACCACCAAAAAAACTACTCGACCTAATAAGTGAATTTGGTAAAACAGTGGGATACAAAGTTAATATTCAGAAATCAAAGGCATTTTTGTACACCAACAATGAAATATCAGAAACAGAAATCAGGAGTTAAGGCTTATTCATTCAGTAATGATTCATTCTTTCATTCATTCACTAAAAAGCTTCATTGAGTAATATGAATTACTTAAACAACGAGATAATAAATGGAAATTGTGATTTGGTGGAAATTTGTAGATGTTCTCTAGAACACCTGAGTTTGATGAAGGCTGGATATACAATAGGAAAAAAAATGTAGCAAAAAGATTGAGAGGGAGTCAGGATGGGTGCTGGGAAGCCAATCAAAAATAAAGTGGTAGGTTTTGCCAAGACCACTGTGGCTCAGTTGATTGGGCGTCTGCCCATAAAGCCAAGGGTCGGTGGATTAATTCCTGGTTGGGGCACATACCTAGATAGCAGTTTGACCCAGGTCAGGGAGTGTACAAGAGGCAACCTATTAATGTTTCTCTCCCTCTTTTTCTCTCTCCCCTCCCCCTCTCTAAAAATAAATAAATAAAATCTTTAAAACAACCAAACAACAAAAAAATTGGGAGGTTTTGTTATGAGCTTCTAATGGGAGTAGTATAGAAGCTACTAGATTGGGTCTAATATTTCTGGCTGATCCAGCCTTTCCAGTTTGTCTTGGTATCTGTTTGAGGAGGGGGAGATTGTGCTTATGCCCACTTATATAATGCTATGTAGTATTCATTAGATTTTCCTATTTTCTGGTATTTTAGGAACATATAGGTTTGCTGTGCACATTTTTTCTGCTATACTGGGGAAAATTTGGAGAACCAGCTAACTTCTAAATTTCTTCTAAGATTTAAATTTTTGGAAAGCTGAAATCGCCCTGGCTCCTGTGGCTCAGTGGATTGAGTGCCAGCCTGCAAACCAAAGGATCGCTGGTTTGATTCCTAGTTAGGGCACATGTCTGGGTTGCGGGCTAGGTCCCCAGTAAGGGGTGTGAGGGGGAACCACACATTGATGTTTTTCTTCCTCTCTTTCTTGCTACATTCCCCCCTGTCTAAAAATAAATAAATAAATAACAAAATTTCTTTAGAAAAGAAAGCTGAAAACGATTTTATTATACTAATACTGTAAATACTCATATTAACAGTAACCATCCCCAACTGTATCTTTTTACAAAATGTCCCAAAATGTGTAAATTAATTAATTGCATAAAAATGACATATAAAGTTGCTTCTAATGAAAATAATTGTTTTTAGACTTAACCAATAATTGAGGTTGTCAGTAGTTTGCAGCTGAATCCAAACACTTTCTGTATTAAACTTCATTTAATACCATCTTACTTTCTTGATGCCATTATATTATAGTTGATACTTTGATAGTGTTGATGCTTGAGAGATTTTACTTATTGGCAATAATTTTATCTAAACTTTAAAATAAATTTTCTGGTTTCAGAGAATTACTTTGTTAACGTTTGCTATTGTCTTTCACCTGTCTGAACCCTACTCATTTTTATAGGCCAAGCTAAAGATGATCACAGTTGATGAAATTTTCTTCTATCCCAGTAGTTTTATTTATGGCATTTTGGAAATAGTTTATAATACTCATTTCCATCACCTTGTCTTAATTTGCTATGAACATACCAGCCTTCTGTACTGGCTGCTAGAGAACAAGAACTGTGTCTTAGGTAACTATGTATTTATTTTTTCTTTTTATTTTTTAAATTATATTTTATTGATTATGCTACTACAGTTGTCCATTTTTTTCCTCCACTTTATTCCCCTCTGCCCTGCACTCTGCTTCCATTAGCATTCCCCCTCCCATTAGTTCATGTCCATTGGTCGTACATATAACTTCTTTGGCTTCTACATTTCCTATACTGTTCTTAACCTCTCTGTGTCTATTTTGTACCTACCGTTTATGCTTCTTATTCCCTGTACATTTTCCTCCATTTCCACCCCCCCCACCAGTAACTCTCCATGTGATCTCCATTTCTGTGATTCTGTTCTTGTTCTAGTTGTTTGCTTAGTTTGTTTGTGTCTCTGCATTTTTTTTAGGTTTAGTTGTTGATAGTTGTGAGTTTGTTGTTATTTTACTGTTCATATTTTTTATCTTCTTTTTCATAGATAAGTCCCTTTAACATTTCATATAATAAGGGCTTGGTGAAGATGAACTACTTCAACTTGACCTTATATGAGAAGCACTTTATCTGCCCTTCCATTCTAAATGATAGCTTTGCTGGATAGAGCAATCTTGGATGTAGGTCCTTGCCTTTCATGACTTCTTTCCAGCCCCTTCTTGCCTGCAAGGTTTCTTTGGAGAAATCAGCTGACAGTCTAATAGGAACTCCTTTGTAGGTAACTGTCTCCTTTTCTTTTGCTGCTTTTAAGATTCTCTCCTTATCCTTTAATCTTGAGTAATGTAATTATGATGTGCCTTACTGTGTGCTTCCTTGGGTCCAACTTATTTGGGACTCTCTGAACTTGCTGGACTTCCTGGAAGTCTATTTCCTTTAACAGATTGGGAAAGTTCTTCATTACTTTTTCAAATAAGGCTTCCATTTCTTGCATTTTCTCTTTTCCTTTTGACACCCCTGTGATTTGGATGTTGGAACATTTAAAGTTGTCCCGGCAGTTCCTAAGCCTCTCCTCATTTTTTTTTTTTTTTGAATTCTTATTTCTTCATTCTGTTCTGGTTGCATGTTTATTTCTTCCTTCTTGTCCAAACTCATTGATCTGAGTTCTGGTTTTCTTCCTGTCACTGTTGGTTCCCTATACATTTTCCTTTATATCACTTTCCATAGCCTTCACTTTTTCCTTTGTTTTGTGACCAGACTCAACAATTTCTGTAAGCACCCTGATTATCAATGTTTTGAACTGTGCATCTGATAGGTTGGCTATCTCTTTGTCACTTAGTTGTATTTTTTCTGGGGCTTTAATCTGTTCCTTCATTTGGGCCATATTTCTTTGTCTCTGCATGCCTATTAGGTAGTAAGAGGAGGAGCTTTAAGGTATTCACCAGGGCTGGGCAATCCTCATTGCTCTGTTGTGATACTACATATGGAAGAGGGGTCGGAGGGAGAATAGTGCCTCTTGCTGGGTTCTGGGCTGGCTTTGAATTACTTCCCCGATACCCACAAGTAAATTGAGCCCTTCTGGTACTGATTCCCGGGTGGGTGGGTCTCTCCAATGAACTCTCCTGTGGGGCTGGGAGTTTATCCCACTGCCACAACCCCCAAAGATTTTTACAGCCAGAGGTTTTGAGGCTTTCTTTTCCTGTGCTGGAATCCTGGGTTGTGCGGTCTGTCTCACCCCCCAGTTGTTCCTCCCAGTTTATCTGCATGGAAATGTGGGACCACCTAGTCCACCACCCGCTGCCTCACCAGCTATCTTGCCACACATCCTCTCTGCCTCAGCTGCCCATCTCCACCCCTCCTGCTGGTCTGGATGAATGTTTCTTCTTTAACTCCTTGATTGTCAGACTTCCATACAATTCAGTTTTCTGACAGTTCTGGTTGTTTTTTGTTTTTAAATTTGTTGTTGTCCTTCTTTTGGTAGTGTGAGGAGGCAAAGTGCATCTACATATGCCTGCATCTTGGCCAGAAGTCTCGGTAACTCTGTATTTCTTGTAGCACCTTCCACAGTATTTTGCTCCAATATATTCAGTTAAGTATCTGTTGAAATTAGTGGTTTTACCCCTGATATTCTTTCCTTTTTTTTTAAGATTTTTATTTGTATATTTTTAGAGAGAGGGGAAGGGAAGGACAAAGAGAGGGAGAGAAACATCAATGTGTTGTTCCCTCTCATGTTTCCCCCACTGGGGACCTGGCCCACTCCCAGGCATGTGCCCAGACTGGGGTCAAACTGGCAATCCTTCAGATCACAGGCTGGCACTCAATCCACTGAGTCACGCCAGCCTGGGCTTCCCTAATTTTATAAACTAGACTTAAGACTCAGTCAGTAACTTGAGGTTTAAATAAGTTATTAGGTAGTCAGCCAAGGCTCTATAGTCAAGACTGCCCAGATTTGAGTTCCTACTTTGTTATGAATGAACTGTGGGACTGCCTCATATCTAAAATAAAAATGTCAGTAATACAACCAGCCTCCTAGAGGTGTTGATGAGGATAATGTAGATAATTTGTTTAAAACATTTATTGTGTGGCCTAATATATGCTCAAAACAATGTAGCTGTGATTATTGCTGAGTGCAGTCCTATTGGACTAGACGCAGCCCCTTGGGGTCATGCCATTTGGTCTTTGTATCTCAGATATCTAACCTTGCATATAGTAAATACTCGATAAATACTTGCTTAAGTTGAATTGATTGATTTACCTGATTTTTATCTTCCATTACAGCCCACTGTTTGTAACATGGAAGATTGGTCGAGACAAAAGATTGCGTGGATGCATAGGTACTTTTTCTGCCATGAATTTGCATTCTGGACTCAGGGAGTACACACTTACCAGGTGAAGAACAATTTTTGTTACCTCTGTTTCTACATTAAAAAAAAAAAAAAACTTGCGAAACTTGAACCTGATTCTTTAATTTCTTTTCCTTTACTAAATTGTCAACATATTGAGTCCTTTCATGTTCTATTTTTTTCTTCAGCCATTTGCCATATCTCTGGTAATGTGTTTTTGATATATACTTTCGTAATATAAAATACTGTGCCATAGATGTTTTGAAGTGTTTTTCTTTCAATATCAGATTAAATCTATTTTCTATAACTTGAAAATCAATAACCAAATATTTATGGGTTACCAAAATGTATTATTTCCACAATAATAGTCCTTGTGTTTTCTCTGTTAGGCTTTTAAATAATTGTTGATGTCTGTTTTCACCTTGCACATTTTCTTACACTTTTATGTATTTTTTGAAATTGAACCAAGAATCTAGGAAGAAAGTGATGCCACAGCCTGGCAGCATAATCATTCACATTTATTCTTCACCCAGAATTAATTGTAACTTACTTATTGTGTTTCATCTCATGCAAGGACAAAATAATGAATGCCTTATTAAACATTTTTAAGACTTTGTTCTTAATTTCTGAATTCATAAAAAGCTATCTGGTATGCAATCTCATTTTTTGTTTGGTTCAAGTTCAGATTTCTAGCAAATTGTATTCCAGAATATTTCAAAAGAAGAAAATTCCTTAAATAATAATCTATTAGTAAAGGAATCTCCCATTTTTGTTCACATTTTAGGGTGATTATCTAATATAATATAATTTCTATAATTGCAATATGCACAAATGTCAGTCCAACAAGAAATTGGTCCCTTGTGACCATTGATACTTGGGGAAAGTTGCTTATTCTCCAGTAGATAAAGTAGTAATTACAGTATGTATTTTATTCTATATACATAATAGGGGTGTTAGAGAGGTGTTAGGGGAATGAAGTAATAATCACTACTTCATGATTAATGGTATGGAACATTCATTATTTTACTATAGGATTGCATAAAGGCAGCTCATAATACCAGTTAATAAATTGATGGCAGCTGTATTCTTTTTATTTAAAGGTGTAGCTCAGAGCTATAGGGTTTACTTTGCTTACAATAAAGACCAGAAAGAAAAACAAAGGCTCGGAGGGTCACATTTATTCTTAGATTTCCACAGGTATTAGAAATGTGGTGTTTGGACTTGATTAAATAACATACAGGCAGTAAAGGGCTCAAAACACATATTCTAGATATAACCACAACTTGCTAAAGATAACGTAAATGCTAATCTAGGCATGTTAATTTTTTTTTCATGACATGAAATACCATGGACTCATTTTGAGATTTTAGCAAATTTTGCCTGTGACTCCCTCTTTGGGACAAGTATATATGGAATTATACTTTTTATAGCTAATCAAGGTAATTAATTATATATTTCCTAATATAAGTTATTATGAGGAACACGGACTGGTTCCTTGGTAGTGCCTAAAGATAAAAGAATTCTATGACCAAATATACAGGGTCCAGCAGAAGTAACTCCTGCTTGAATGTGGTTGGTAGGGTAATAATATGGGTGTAATAAATTATAGTTTTAATTTGAACATTTCACCTAAAATGTCATATGGTATCCTTGAGTGTGATATTGTTATGTTACAGAGTACATGCTTATGATTTTGTAATAAAAGATTTTGTAATAAAAAGGGACGTTATTTGTGCCGGACCTTGTATTTTGGAAGTAAATTTAAACAGCCCTTGCTCACTGCAAGAACTCTCAGAACCTTTATGTTCACAGTGTTGTCCATCTTTAAGAGTGAAAGAATGCAGCGCTTTCCAGACTTCAACTTTTTTTTGGCTATACAACACTTTCATTCTACTACCCCAGTGTCTTATGCAGTTAGTGTTCCAAGGAATATATTTTCAGAAACATCAATTCTGTTTTAATGTTTTTTTATTTTCATTTGTAGTTGGGGAGTCTATGGAAACCCTTTGTGCTTTCTAATGAAATGTTGCAGTCTCAAATATTATATACTTAAGCTATCTTTAGTAGTTGTATCTGTAGTTGCAATTTGGTTTTGTTTAAAGAAAATATATTTTTGCCTATACTGATAAGAAAGGATAAAAATACCCAACTTTTCTCGACTTGTGGATCTGTCTTCAAGGGTACTAGAAGATTTACAGTATATTTTTCTGATAATATTGTTATTCTGAATTAATTGTTCAAATAGTCGAACTTAGAAATTTACCTACATTTGTATATGTGGTTACCTTCATTATAGTTTGTAGCTCTTCCTGTTTACTTTTCAACTTTTTCATCATTTTTTAATACAACTTCCTGAAATTGTATATGTCACGTTAGAGGGAAGTGTAGCCTTCTCAGTTTTGTTTTGCTTAATTTCTTTTGCTTCGTATGATAACAAGAATGAAGTTATTTAGAAGAGATGAACAAAAGAAAGCAAGTCTTACAATATACAGTTGTTCTTTTTCCTGGATTCATTTTAGTATCAAACTTGTGGAGTCATTTTTAAAAGTTGCAATATGATGTCTTCCAATCCAGTGGGGCACTTACCCCTTCTATGTGTGGCTGCTGTTGCTACTGTTGTTAGCATTGTTAATAGCTACCATTTATTAAGAATCTTACTACATGTCAGACACTGCAACGGAGCTTTCTGTACATAGTTCTAACAACAATTCTTAGGTATTAATGTCCACATTTAATTTTTTTTATTTATTGAATGTCTAAGGGTGACATTGATTAATAAAATTACTATATATGTTTCAGGTGTAAAGTTCTAATAATACATCATTAGTATATTGTATTGTGTGTTCACCACCCCTAAGTCAAGTCTTCCATCACCATTTATCCACCCTTTACCTCCTTCTACCTCCCCTACCTCCCTTTCCCTCTGGAAACGAAGATTTACAGAATACATATAAATAATTAACCCATTCACACATATAACAAGTGGTAGAACCAGGATTCAGACCAGGCCATCTGACTGCAAAATCCAAGTCTTAACTGCTACAATTAAGATGAGACAACATAATATTTTTCTGAGGATTTATGTTTTGCAGCTTCATCATGAATATAATAAACTTGGAAGCAGATTACTATAAGTTGTATAAATCATGGATCAATAATTCTTCAGAAATTCTAGTTAGGAGTTAAGATTGAAATTTTGGAATGTTATTTTCAATTCCAGGAAATCCATAGATGGAATTGTGTAGACTAGTCAGAAGAAAATTGACTTGAATTAATATTGTAGAAAAGGATAATGCTAATTACAAAAAAATATATTAATATATGGTATGAAATTGTGTTCATTGGATACATGTAAATAATGGACCAGATTCCAAGAAGAATACAGTTTTCTTAACATAATAATTGGTGATTATTGGAGTTTGTTCTTCCAATTGTAAAAAACCCATAAATCATAAAATTTACAAATGGAATAAAATGAAGTTAGGAGGTTGGAGATAAAATAGAAGGAGAAACCAAGACAAAAAATAAACAATGAAATTAAAGGCTTACTAGGTATAGGTCTCTTTAAAAAAAGATAATACCTGGTTTTTCACTATTTTCAACTGCTATTAAATAGACTATTGTACAGATTTCAAAATGTTACTCAGCTGTGTCCTTTTTTATTATAAAGTATACATAACATAAAATTTACCATCTGACCAAGCTTAAGTGTATAGTTCTATGGCCTCAAGTTCATTTGATGTGCATCGTCACTACCATTCATCCTGAGAACTTTTTCATCTCCCCAACTGAAATTCTGTACCCACTAAGCACTAACTCCCATTCCTCCCCCCACCCTTTGACAACCTTCATTCTGCTTTCTGTATCTGTGAATAGGACTCTTCTAGGTACCTCAAAAACAGTGTTTGTCATTTTGTGACTGGCTTATTTCATTTAGCATAATGTCTTCAGAATTCATCCATGGTGTGGCATGTGTTAGAATTTCCTTCCCTTTTAAGTTTGAATAATATTCCATGGAATGTGTCTACCATAGTTCATTCATTCATCCATCTGGACACTTGAGTGGCTTCCAATTTTTGTCCATTGCAGATAATGTTGCTATAAGCATGGGTATACAAATACCTGTTTGAATACCTTTTTTTTTTCTTTTAAAAAGCCAACCATGTCATAGGAGACAATGATGTAGTTTGTTTGTGGTCTCTTAATCTTTAAAAGCTAAATCTTAAAAAAATGACCAGATACTTTTAAAATAAAATACCTATCCTAGATTAAGTTTTTATATATAGACATACAGTCTTAAAACACTTGTCATAGTCAAGGGGTATGTTCTCTTGGTTGAAATTTTGATTTTAGACTGAAGTTAAACCTTATAAATAGGCTGAGGATTTCCTACCAATTGTAAAAATGCATAATTCCTGTATAGATAGCAGGCAGACTTTGTAAGATTTACAACATAGGACTATTAAATAGGTTATTTTGTTCTTGTCCTTGTAGATTCTGGGTAAAAGCAGAAAAGACTATAGTAAATAAGAAGCAGGATTGAGAGAGAACTCGGAATCATTGATAGAAATGTATCCATGTTGACAAATTAATGTCCACAAATAACTATAGTTTTTAATGGTAAAAACTTCAGTATAGAAATATTCTTGTCCAAGTTGAAGAAGAGTTTCTAGTATTTACCAAGCTACTTGAATTTATGGCTTTTATATGTTAGAAAGCAAAGACAATTTATTTCCTCTGTTTTAGCACTTAGATTGTATACTTTTATTAGATAAGAGAATTATAATTCATATAGATGAACACAAACATCACAAAGAATGTTCCTTCAATTTTTGGCTAATTAATTGTCTAGCCAAGTGTAGGTTTATTTCTTTGTGAAAATTCAAGTTGGTAGTAATTTTCCTAGCATGAAAATCACTTAAGTAATAGATGTGTTCTTATTTCATAAAAGAGGAATGTGGATTCTAAGTGATTATAACACTTATATAAGTGATTGATAAATATATTTTTTCTTAAAAGAGGAATGTAGTCTGTCATCACACTTAAAAGACTGTCTTTTCTTCTAGTTTACAATGTTGTACGTAGACCTCTTCACAGTTAAATAATTATGCAGGTGTGGGGAGTGTCTGGAGCTTGATTCTGAACTGTGCTACTTTTTCCACTGCTTAATTCTGAGAAATTATCATTGGAAGTTTGTTCCTTTTTAGGGAACAGTATGACCACATAAAAGGTGATATGTTTTGTTTTGGAGTTGAGTTTTGTTTTGTTTTGTGTGGGTGAGGGAGGTGAGGGAGAAATTGATTTTTTACATGTTACACCCATTCACTTACTAATATTATTAGGCTTTTTGAAATATTAGAAATAGCTAACAGATCTACTTTATTACTTTCAAAGGTCCTATTTGCTTTTATATTTTGGTGTTGTGATCTGTCACTTTTCTATAGCAGTATGAGTTTAAAACCATTGTAAGCAGCATAATTCATATTTCCCCACCTCAGGTTGTTCTATTTTGTGATCATCCTTATTCTCTGTTATTTTAGGTCTCTAAACTTGGCTCATTGTGAATTATGTACAGCTCTCCTCACCACCAATTTAATATCAGTCCTCACAGTAGCATCACCCAGATTGATTTTTCTTATGAAAAGAAAAGCTGTACATGAGTCACTTCTGACTATACACTATTGCCATGGAAGCTAATTCGGGAGATGTTAAGGCCAGACTATTTTTGGCAGGTGTCTGGCAAGACTTGTAGCTAAAATATGCTTTTTTGAGAAGTAAATTACATATTATCAAAAACACTATGCAAAATTAATTAGCTTAATTTACAGTCTACATGTTGTGGCCTTTTTACAAAAGGCAGGATGGTCTGATTCCTAAAACTTATACCTAACTTGTTAGTTTCAATATATGAATTACCAAATGAGAAATTGTCAGATTTGGTAAGTATTTAATTTAAAGTACAGTTTGGAACCTCGATTGTTATATAACCTTTACTCAGAATTATCCATAGGATTGGACAGTTAAATATAATTCGTGGAACTCTAGAATTTTCACTGTAGACACTAGTTTAATGCACTCCTTCCTTATCTGTGGTTCTGCTAATGTGCAAAGATGTTGTGGAAAGAGAAATTAAAGAGTAAGGACCATTCCCAGTATGGATAATGCCTCCTGAGTTATAGAAAATTATCTGATTCATATAGCACCTACTGCCACATGAATTAAGTGTAGTGAGTATATCAAGTTCTAATTCCTTATCACATGTTCCAGGTACTCAGAGTCTTCAATTGGAATCCCCATGCTACTTTGAACCTGTTCTTGCATCTAACTAAACTTTACCATTATGCTACTAGGAGGTTGCAATTTCCCCCTTTAATCATGTTTAAACAGTTCATCCTGCAAATCTCATCTAAATTTTTGCCTTAGGAATTTATAATATAGTAGGAAAGATAAAATGTTATATAAATGATCACAATCCTAGGTAGAAAGTGATTTTTGCCAAAGAGGCAAAGGAGGTGGTGATGATACTGAATGATACTCTACATCTGCAACAGAAGCAGAAATGTATGTAAAGTAGTTAATGAAATTATTTCAGTCAATTCATTGTTCACTTTGAGTAAAAGCAAACTACTTTATACAAGTTTCTGGCTTGTTTATATCCTACATGGACAAAAATGTCCAAATTACAAGGATATGTATACATTGTTATCAAAGTGATCACATATAAGGCATTGAACATTTTGAGAGATTACTAACACATATTTGAAGGGGAAAATGAATTTTCTATGAAAAAATAAAAACCTCAGACATAGACATTTAACAGGTTATGTACACTCATGGACACACACATAATTCACCAAAGAATAGCTAGTACCAGTAGGAGTATAGCCCTGATAATTTGGCAAGTGCAGAAAATTAAAAATTAATAGTTTAGATTCCTATTTCCTCTTGTTCTACTAAAATGAACTTCATATTTTCTTCCAATACAGTAAACTAATATCTATCTTCTTTCCTGAGAATCATTGCTAGAGATCTTTCCTTTTTTTTTTTTCCAGAGGAAAGACTGAAGTAGTGAAGATAAATTAGAGAATACAAATACTGTATGAAATCGCTATTATATTAGATGTGGTCTAAAATTATACTGTAGGCATTTAACAATGTGTTTACTTTTGTCTGAGCATTTACAAAATAAATATAGAGTCTGCATATAACTGTCTAAAGTATTTGAGTCATTAGCACCTGAATGAACAAGAGAACAGATTTGTGTCTCAGGTATTCATAAGACACTTAATACCAGTGTATGCTCAAGGTGATTATTCCTGTCTACAATATCATGAAAATAATGTGCTCTTACCACTTCTAGAGGACAATGTTGCTAGTAATTTGAGTACTTTAAAATAATTTAATGTTGACGTTTTTGCGCAGCAATTTAATTTTATGTTTTAATTATTTTTTATGAGCATGAGAAGATACTTTTTAAAAGATTTCCTTAAAAGGCAAAGAAACAAAGCCCTTCTCCGTGATCTTTGCCCTTCCCTCAAACTCTACCTCAAATGTGAACATTCAAAGTAGTAGCCCTTGAAAACTTTTCCATTTTGTTATTGTTAAAAGTTTAGTGTTCTTTAAAGGCTAAACACTTATTGTTGCTAGCCTTTTATCCTGCATTATAAATAATTTTACCTTAGAAACAACTTCCAGATTTTTTTTACATTTTTAAATTCTCACTTTTTAAATAGAAAGCAAACATTCTGTATACAAAAGGCTTGTCCTGAAGAGCTACATTATTTGAGCTGCTGCTTAACAACAACAAAAAAATTAGAAAACCCAAGCTATATAACAGATAAAATCGACGTGGACAGATGTTAACTTTTTGAAAAGTTCTATTGCAATAAGAATTTTATAGGTGCTAAGAATTCTTAAAGATGAAAATGCTGTCTACTATATTCTATTGAGAGTGAAGTTCTGATTATTAATATCAACTGTACACTATCAGTAGTTTGAAACTCAAAAGTGAAGAAAATAGATTCGTAAAATACAGATATACAGTTAACCTCATGTTCAGAAAGATTTTACAGTTTTACTTCAGCTGACAAAATTACCCTAGAAATAAACATGGAAACTATCGGCTTCATCATTCAAACTAGATTAATATGTTATTGTCTAATAACATGTTTATCCCTCATTTTTTAAATTTATACACTGAAATGCTAACTTTCGTATCCTTCCTAGTGGTGAAAAAGAAGATTTAAAAAACCATAAAATAAATTATTCAGAAGCTTTAATTAAAGGAATTACCCAGAAGTCAACTTCCTGTTGCTGTACCCAAGTACTTTCAGGACTGCTTTATATGTTCTACCAAGTTGACTTAAAAGGTTCCAACTGTTGCCACTTCACTGAGAATGGGAGGAAAGAATCTCTTTTAAATTCTTCAGGCTGCCTTAAACCTAAGGCATTCTTCTAAGGACCTTCCCGTTGCTCCCTGGCTAAGGAGGATTGATTTGTTTACCCAGGTCTGGAGAAGTGTGCTGAGCCTTTGAAATGCATGTTGCATATGAAGAGCAGTAAATAACCACACACCGCTGGCTAGACTGTGTGGCTAATGAGATCATAGGTCCAATCCCCATTTGGGCTACTTTGCTTTGTTTCGCTCCATATCACAGACTGCATCCTACACCCTAGGCAGTTGATTACAGGGGGGCTCAGACAAAAGTACGTGGAAGATTCAGTATGGTACCCAAATCTTCAGCACCATCTCAGCATATGAAACATGCTGCATTTGGAGTAACCAACACTTAGCTAACTCATGAACAGTGAATAATTCCAGTAATAATTGCATTGAAACTAAACAAATGAGAATATTTTAAAATGTTAATTTTTTTCAAAAGCCCTCTGAGGAGAGCCACTGTGGCAATGGTAGGAAAAATTCTTTGGAGTGGCTGTAGAGCTGAGAATACAGGTTAGGCTTCAACATGCCTGAAAATGCCATGAACAAAGGGAGATTTCTGATTGGATACCTGGCCTGAGAAGAGAAATTGTTGATTAGTTCCCCTTTCCTGAGTTTCCACCTCTAGTTAAGAGTAGTGGCTAGAAATGGGAGTCACCTCAGGTAATAGTGGATTTCAGCTGAAGTGAGTCTTACGTACTTCAGTGATGAAAGAATGACTGTTAAATTCACAAGTTTCTGCTTTGACCAGTGGCTCGGTTGGGTAGCATCCTGCAAAGCAAAAATGTCGCCAGTACAGTTCCCGGTCAGGCCACATGCCTGGGTTGCAGGTCCAGTCCCCAGTCAGGGTAGGTGCAAGAGGCAACTGATCAATGTTCTCTCTGTTTCTCCCTCCCTTTCCCTCTCTCTAAAAATAAATAGATTAAAAAAATTTTTTAATTTACAAGTTTCTAAATATATGTTATTAAGTGTCATTGCTCATTTTAAAAGTGCATTTTTTAAAGGCAGCATTTTAAAATTGTCATCGATGGCATATTGAGATGCTCCCGTGCCTCACGAATCAGCTCACTAAGGTGTGTGTCTATTGTCTAAGCATATGTGCCTTCCCATACTATTGCATTGTCCTTTTAATAGCTTTTATTATTGCTCAGAGCACCACAATTACCCCATTAGCCAAAATGGAGTCAAACGTACCTATTGGCAGTACTAGACCTTTCTTGGTAATTGTTAATCCTTATATTTGACACAAGAAGCCCTTCCATGTCTACACATCTTGCCTGGAGTAAACACCAAAGTCATTCCAAAATGTGTATTTCACCCACAGTAAAGTTAATGTTCTACAATACCACCATCCTCTGTCTTGCTCTGCCTCTCTCTTTCCCCTCCTACTCCTATGCTTGTTAA
The DNA here is from genome assembly GCA_004024845.1 of Tonatia bakeri. Taxonomy (NCBI): domain Eukaryota; kingdom Metazoa; phylum Chordata; class Mammalia; order Chiroptera; family Phyllostomidae; genus Tonatia; species Tonatia bakeri. The sequence goes on along the minus strand of PVIA01004875.1, from coordinate 32,606 downwards.
GAAGTACAGCATATGAGGCCCTAACCTCACACTCCAGCCATGTCCAGTTATTAACTACTGCCCAAATATAGTCTTTTGTGCCTGTATGGCATTGAACAATATTTTTCTCTGACAGCCGTGCCTCTCTCCATTGCCACCCAGTCAACTCTTACTCATCCTTCAAGACTCAGCTTGCTCATTACTTCCTCTCTGTATGACATTTCTTTGATGGTTCCCAGCAAAACTGGTCATTCTCTGTGTTCTCACAGCACTTTGTTCAGGCCTCTACTATAACAGTTAACACATTGGATTGTAGTGATTAACTTTAAGTGTTTGTTTCTCCCTTTTGAAATCACCCTCAGCAGTAGTTTACCAAGCTACATCAAAGCAAATAAACAGAAACCAGTCTCATCAGTTTCTGGTGTCTTTACTTGATCCTGAAAACCATTTCTACTCTCTTCTGTTTCTGTCTGCTTCTGTTAACTTAGGTTTGTCACCTTTTCTTAACATAAGGTTGGGCTCTTCTTACAAGGTATAGAAGTGGTTGAAGAAGCACAGTGTGAATTGAGGCTTGCCATGGGACCATACAGCTGAAAGGAATCCTTAGAAGTCATCCAAACCCTATCAGATAGGTTAGTCTCTTTTAAGCTCTCCCAAGAAACAGGCATCAAACTTCTATCTCAACATCTCCACTGACTTGGAACTGACCACCAGTTAAGTAGCGATTTATTTTCAATCACCTCTAAACCCAATGCCACAACCCCAGTAACCACATAGCTTAGTTAAAAACACCCAAGTCAGAGATTGCCTGCATTTAGCACTTTTTTCTTTACAGAAAGCCACAGTAACCAGCAGTGGTTTAACGTACCCTCTGAGTAATATCTGTGTCTTTAGAAGTTTAGGAGTGGTAAGATACGCAGCTTTTCAACTGACTCCCATCCATCCATAACAGTTTTAACTGGCCCCTTATTATTGAAATGTTTAAAGCTGCTGCCACCACATCTTCTCTCACTGCCTACATTAGACTCCTGGAATTGACTGAGTCAGAGAATCCATAGATTTCGAGCCATAATCTGGTACTAGATCTTTTAGTATTCCCAAGCAATTTATTACACAAAGCTGGAACAAGAGTTAGAACACAGGTCTGACATTGCCTGGAATTGTCACTTCACTATCCCAATAGAAGGGGTCCATAAATGTATGTAAATGTATTGATTTTAGTTTTACATTAAGAAACTCAGTTTCAAGGCACCCTGTAATAAAATAATCATTTCACATTGTAAAGTCTTGCTCTTAAGTTATCTGCCTTGGGTCAAGTTTTGGGCATATTTCCATAAAATGAGGAATGCCCTTATAGCTATTCAACCAAAACTACAAGGGTAACAGAATATCAGTATTAGAGAAGCCCAAAGCAAAACCCAAATACACACACAAAATTTATTCTTATCTTAGATCACACCCTTCTTCAAACATGCCTCCAACATATTTCTAGTTGTATTTATAATCACAATAATTTCTTTTTTTGTATATGCTAGGCCTGTCCTAGTATTTTATATAAGTTACCTCATTTAACTTTTTCAACAACTATGTGAAGTTGAAGGTATTTCACTTATATTATAATGAGGAAAAACCAGGGCTTAGAGAGGTTAAGTAACTTGCTAAACAACGGCTAGTATATGGCAGCACCTGAATTTGAACCTGATTCTGTCTGATTCCAAAGTCTGTGTTCCAGACCACTATATATACTGCTCTCCTCCAGTAACATCACTCCCTTTTCTCCCTCAAAAGATTCTATTTATAAGTCCTATTATCCTTATGGAGGTCGCAGCCAAAAAAATTACAGCATAGGTTGCATGTAACTGAGAGATACATTCATTACTACTATGTGCTGAAATGCAAAAAAAAAAAACTAAAATACTGCAAATTTGCATTTATTGCACTGATATAATGAAATACATGGTTTTTGTTTTCAGTTACAGTCTAGTAAACAAATATAAAAACAAAGAATAAAAATTTTTCTTTTCAAATAAAGGGAACATGCATATTGCTAAAAGGAAGCGTGCATAAATACAACCAAAAATATCTTTAACATTAATCAGAATCTTCAGTAGTTGGCTTTACAAAACATTTGTAAGTCACTGCAAATAATATTGCTGTAGCTAAACATACATACTTTTCACAACACTTGCAAAAATATTTTGATAAGTGACTTGAGTAGCATCCACTGAAGTTCTTCAACATCTCTTGAATTATCAAATTGATATATTTTTCAAGCCATTTTCAGTGGTAAATGGAAAAAAAAACACTGACGTTGAAGTTTGCAGGAAAAAAAAAACCAACTACACCAACACTGACTGAAATCACAGTATCTCTCAGATACAATTTACTATCAAATATCATACAGCATACAGCCTTACAAAACATGGGCTATAATGAACCTGACAGCTTAAATGTTATGGCTTAACATTAGTCACATATAAACATGCAGCTAGTCATGACCTTGAACCTATGCACCCAATAAATGTAATGATATTTGAGAAAAGAATTTGTATCTCTCAGATCGGCCACAACCTCCGCAGCATTAATTCAACTGGTATCTCCTGGTCTCAGTTCATAGGAAAAACAAAACTCAAATAACCATTGAATAACTTTTTATTTGGGTACTCAGTTTCCTAACTCAATATTCCAAAATCTCCGTTACACCCCCCCCGCCCCCCGTTAATTCCAGTCTTACTCAACTTCTGGGTTCACTTTCCTTTTAGAATCCTACAACACACTGTCTCCCTTATGTATTTTTTTCTTCACAGCTGTCCTCTCAGTCTAGTTTGATGTTCTGAACTCCCATGGCCCCATTTGAATTGATCATTTTCTCAGGAACACATGCTCCCCAAGCTTTGGTTTTTTTGTGTGTGCAACATTTTCATTTAACACCAGAAAGTTTACATGGAATACTAGTTCAGCCTTCAGGTATTCAGTTAGGCAGCCTTCTGAAGTCTACTATAGTAAACCTCCCCCTGCACCCCCCATCTATGGTTTTGCTTCCCATGGTGTCAGTTACCCATAGTTAACCACAGTCTGAAAATATTAAATGGGAAATTTAATATTTAAATAAGAAAAAAAGAGTTTATGAGTTTTAAATTGCATGCCTTTCTGAGTATCATGATGAAATCTTGTACAGACCTGCTCTATCTGGAATGTAACTCATCCTTTTGTCCAGCATATTCCTACTGTGTACACTGCCCACCCTTCAGTCCCTCAGTAGCTGTCTAGGTTGTCAGGTTGACTGTCATGGTATGGCAGGGCTTGTGTTCAGGTAACCCTTATTTTACTTAGTAATGGCCCCAAAGCGCAAAGGTAGTGATGCTGGCAGTTCTGGTATGCCAAAGAGAAGCCGCAGAGAGCTTCCTGTAAGTGAAAATGTGTGTATATATGTATAGGAAAAATACAGAATTTGGTATTATCCACAGTTTCAGGCATTCACTGGGCATCTTGGAATGTAGTTCCCCCATGGATAATGGGGAACTACTGTATGGCTTGGATGACTTAGAGAAGGCTCCACCATAAAGGGGTGGTAGATAAAACCCCTGCTGTCCTTTACAACTGGTCAAAAGGGAGACAGCATTTCGGGGCTAAGAAGTTCAAGTGATCCTTAGAAGTTATAATTCAGGAAACAAATTTCAAACGTCCAAGGAATTTAGAACAAGTGTATGCCTTAGTTCACATTTTTACGATTTGAAAGTTCCTTGGAACAACTTCTCATAAAACAAGAAACATCTATATAAATGAAAGGCAAATATATCCATGACTGACATTTTTCTTACTGAACTTTTTTTAAAAAGAAATTCATGAAGGAACTGTATGTATTGAACATGGATTATGTCCATTTTACCCTGCTTAGATTTCTTACAATTATAAGGTTTTGAAAAAATAATAAAATTATCCAGATTGTATACTGCATCCAGGATTTCAGAATATGAGTATTTGAAAAACAAAGAATATTTTTAAAAAGTATTTTAAAATTTCTTTACAAGTCTTTTATGGCTGCATTATCCTTTTTTTTTAATTTTGAGGTAAACAATAATGAAAACTTTAGAAACAATGGCACTATGAACATCTTCTAATTTGCCCCAATTGATTTTAAAACTTTTCTTTGTCTGAAAGAAATGGTACATCATTGGAAGTCTGTTTCCAGGATGGGTATTTTAAAATTTGACAGGAAAATTACCTTTCAAGTTTTTATTCATATGCTGCCTGTGAATTATTGTAAAATTAATAGCAATGCTAGTTGTCCATGTCACACACATGTTTCTTAATAGGATTTCAAAGAATTTTGCTAGCAAAAGTTGTCATTTCGCATGTACAAGTCCCACATACTAGTTTCATCGTGGCAGCCTGGCAAATTAATGATGCAGTGGAAAAGAAACCAGCAAATGGCTGGAAATGCTAGCCCAGAAATTAGTAACATTTTTAGTCTGTGGAATGTCAGTGAGGCTAAACAATGCACTTATAATGTCATCTGCAGGCTTACGTCATAGGTGGAAGTAGTGGGAGGAGAGGGTAATGGAGCTTGGTAGAGCAGAAATTCTGCCAAATAATTGCATGTCAGATTTGATTGCTGCTGTTCTGTCTCTTGCCTGAGGTGCATCCCATTTTAAGTTCAAGACTAAGAAACCCTTCCAGAAAGAAAATAGAATATTTTCAAAGCAAATAAATCAGCAAATGCTCATGGCCCTACAGTTCCACATTACAGAGTTCTTCTGTTTCCCAAAGGATTCACCTAGGGATTTCCATATACCTGCAGAGTTACTGGGTGGTTTTTTCCCTTTCTTTGTGTGCTCATCACATGCTGTTGGTACCTGTTACAGTATTTGCTTTATCTTGCCTTGCATTGTACACAGTTTTTTACAGGACCACCTTCCCTACTTAGAGTGGTAGTCCCTTGAGGACCTCAGCTAAAATTTTCGTATCTTTGCATCCCTTAAGTAGCTGTGAGGGATTAAACATAGATCAAGATAAATATTTTAATTAGAGTGAGTTCCTATAGTATGTTGTTTACTAGGTGGGTAAGGCAATTAAATAAATTATTAGAAGCCAGAGCCTGTGTAAGGGAAGTGAGAAATGAAGATTAAAACATCTCTGAAAGTATAGATCATAGGAAAATAAAAATAATTCGCAAAGACAATTTACTTTTATTTTTAGGAACCTAGACATAAACTAAGGTCAGACATATCTGTATTTTGTTTTCTATTTATAATTTTCCATCAAGGAATTTTTCACTTATTTGCCTTTTAACTGTACCAGTTGTCTGTTAATAAAGAATGGTAACACTTAAATCTTACAGGAGACTTTAGGTAGACAAAATAGATATTCTAGTTGCTACTGTTAAGTCCCTCTCTTAGAAAAATGAAACAGTTGAAATAAAATTTTAAAATGTGCTCCCATGGAAAAACCAATAGATACTAATTCTACAAATGAGATAAATGAGAAACAAATTACCTGAGAAAAGAAATGAGAGTGATATTTAATATCTTATACATTACCTGTAGCACACAATTACAGTTTACAAGCATTTTGTGCCACAAAACTGCTTATTATAGAATTGTTTCATGAAGAATATTTTATTCACTGTGGCACTAGTATCCATGTCTTTTTTAAAATCCTCATGAGAGAGAGATGGCCATTTCTGATAACTTTTATTTGTAGGTCCTAGTCTTTAAAACGTTGGGTGAGTAGTCAGAAATCATCTTTCTGTAATGGCCAAACACCTTGGGGAGACCAGAGTTTCAGGTGAGCAATCAGTCAGTTCATGTCTTCATATTGTGCCATTTATTAATATCTAGTTAATTGTGCTTGATTCTGTTAATGGATGAAACCACGTAAAGAGGCTGTGTGTAACATAGCAATAAAACTGAATTCAACAAACAAAACAGTACCTCACCCCTTTTTCCCAAGGAAGATTTAGGCCAGGGATTGCAACATGTTGTTGATCATTTTTTTGTTTGTTTTAGCAAAGTCGAAAACCTCCTTTTGAGAGATATTAGCCTCTAAGGGCTCCTGTCTGCAATTACCAACTGTAGGAATATTTGCTGTGCAATGAATCCCACCCTATTCTGAGCCTGATTTTTATTGTTGTACCCCCTGCAATAAATACTATGCAGAAATATTTGTGTAAAAAATAAATGGTTTAGAGATTAAATAGAATGCAGAATATAATAAAGTTCAGTTGCAGTGGAAAGAAATCCTTTTGATATGCATTTGCTAGAAATGTGTTAATTTCAACAAAACATCTGCTATAAAAAAGTTGTGAACGCAGGACATTGGAGGGGGTTACAGAAGAAGGGATTTACTGTGCTTAACAATTGCCAATAGTCAGGCTACTTCCAAGCTGTGATTTTGTCAGACTTGGAAATTTAGTGGGATCAAATCTACTCAGCCCTTCCATGGGAGAAGATCCAAATCCAGCTGCAGCAAGAAGCAGTTACTGATTGAGAACTGAGGCTCTACCCAGTGTCTTCTAGCTAGTTTTCATTAATATGTTTAATATTGCCCTTTTTATATTCTTGGGGGGGGGGACTGCCTTTGTAGTTTATTGGTTGAACTTGTACAGCTGAATCTACTATAAAATATCTTTCTTCATTGGCGTTATTAAATTACAGATTTCAGTGTTCTTGCAGTTCTTATTTTCTTAATAATGTAATTCAAACTTAGAATAGTCAGTGTAGTTTCAAAGCTTGATTGAAAGATGCATTCAGTATTTTCTCTAAATAAGCAGCAATTATAATAACACAGCTGTCATTAAGGATAGGATTTATTATAAATCCTGGTGGTCTTCTTAATTGTGTCAGGCTGAAATAAGTTTTATTTAGTTCAGTTCCACATTTACCCGGAGCAAGGTACTGCACTAGGTACTGTGGAGCTACAGAGATGAATACGTAATATCTACCCTCAGTGAGCTCAAAGTCTTGTAGGAGAGATCAACATACACACAAAAGAACTATAAGGAAGAATGTAGTAAGTGCCACATGAGATGTATAAAAAACACTATTGGAAGTGAGAGAAATTAGCTTTGGTTGGATAGACTGGGAAAAGTTTACAGAGGTACTGACATTGCAGCTGAACCTCTATGAACATCTAAGACTTAGTTTCAACATTCAAAAGTGAGGATGTGAAGAAGGTAAGCCTTATGTGCCCAAGAAACTTCCTGAGCCAAATGCAAGGGGCAAAAACAGTGTATGTTGTTTGGGGGAGAACTGTAAGTAACCCTGTGTGTGATTTGAGCTCTAGTGTGGACAGTGGGAGATAAAATGGTAGACAGGGACAGGACTTCTTTTAAGGCATTGAATTGCCGTTGAAAGATTTTAAGTAGAGTAAAAAGGTTATCAGGGATGACTCTGACTGCTTGTATGTAAGATGAAATGGAAAGGATAGAGATGAGAGACAGACCAGTTAGGAGGCTCATTTTAAATATTCCAAATGAGAGATGCAGAGGCATGAATTAGATTAGTAGCAGGAAGGATAGAAAGAGATATATAACAGAGACATGGTAATAATAGAACAAGATGACACTCTATATGGGGAGTAAGGTAAAGGGGAGAGTTGAAGATGGCTCCAAAGTTTCCTTCTTACATGACGGGGATATGACATAATTAAAAGTGATAAGCAACACAGGGAGAGGTACATGTTTTGATGAGTTGCTTGTAAAAGAATCATTTTTAACATCAAAGTAATTTTACTTTAATCTTAGGGTATTTTTCTGAATTTGAATACTGGAGATTGTTTAAGAATTTATTGAAAAGTATTTCAAGATATGGTAGAGTGGAGTATACTATCTAATATGTTCTTATATTAGTATTATTATTTAATACATTATATAAAAGTACAATAAAGAGAATAGAGGGGAAAGATCTTTGATGTCATTATTTTCTTTTAGCCCATGTTGCAAAGCAAAGCTTAGAAAATAAAAGATAACTTTTATAGGCTGCCTCTTGCTTAAAGAAACATTGTTGTGTAACATTTGTTAAAGTACAGCTGAACCCTCAAAATTCCTCTTTCTAACCAAATATACATTTTGTGGATGAGACATCTATAAAGAAATAAATGTTTATAAACACTGGGTGGTTGTTAAGGAATTTAAATATCTGTACTTATAACCTAAGAATGTCTGGGTTTCAAGGTTGAATGAAGATAGATTCCAGGCTTCTTTAAAGGTAAACAGCACATCTGTTGATTTATCTAGAACAATGGAAACTGAATTTTGTATTATGATAAAAGTCAGCATCTTCTCTTCCATGTATTTTGCAATACTTTTGGGTAATGTTTTTTTTTTTCCTTTGGGGAACTTCCCAGATGTTTTGTGAACATGATTCCAATTTACAAGAGTTGTTTTTCTATTGTAGCCAAGTGATGTCCTAATTCTGAAACTCTCACACTGATGTAATTCTAGCCAAGGGGTCTTCTGTAATGTGTGTAGGAGTGCCCCATGACACTTTGGCTTCCTTGACTTGCTTAGACTCTCAAAGCTGCCTGTGGGGGCAGTTTCTTGGAGTCAAAGAATCTAGCCCCTACTTCAATAATTTCCATTAACAAAGAAAATAACATTGCCAGGTATCTGCAGGGGTCTAGATTTTGAGCAAAGTTCATTTAATGCAGTAAAAATGAACAGCTGGCACCACAAGATGATTTAGATGGTTCGTTAGGAGCAGATGTCATATTTTCTGAAAGGAAGAGAGGCCCTGAAATTTAGTGTAAAGGACAGGGTGGTTGCTGTTGCACACATTGTCAAAAGAATAATTTTCTTTCTAAAAAAAACTAATTTTAGTGAGAGAAAGGGAGAAAGATAGAGAAAGTGGAACACTGAATGGACTCATTTATGCATTCATTAGTTAACTCCTGTATGTGCCCTCACCGGAGATTGAACCTGCAACCTGGTGTATCAAGACAATGCTCCAACCAACTGAACTACCTGGGCAGGGTCAAGAATCATTTTCAAATAAAAGATTGCAAACATTTATTTTAATGCTAATATATTGTAATAGTCTAGCATTAAGCAGTGAGCACACTTTAGACAAGTGTCCGATTTGAATTATGACCACATTTGTTTCTTAATATTTATTTAGAAAATTAGTAATCACCATTAAGTTTTACCCAGGTGTGGATTATGCCTTTTATGATGTTCTGTAGAAAAACCCTCCCAAACCGGAAAAAGTCTGAGCTGCCTAAGTCTGCCTAGTTGTGGGTCTGTGTCCTGTGTTTCCTGGCTACCTTAAATATTTGCCCAAGCCAGGCATAATTTAAAAAGAAAAATTCTCATTTAAAGAGAGTCAAAAGCTTATGGTGTTCAGTTGTAGATGATTGTTGGACTGTGAATCCTCTTGTTCCTCTCAATTAACAATGATGATACAGAAATGACACAGATGATCAGCCCAGTAGGTAAAGAGACATGTTTTAAAAGAGACTATAGAATTTATTGTCCAAAACCATTTTGAAGATTTTTTCCCCTACCAAATATACTGGCCAGCCTTTCATGTTCATCATAACATTGAGCTATGATTATTTTGTTCAGTATTCTTGTGGGATACCTATCAATTTTAGTGTCCCAAATTTCTTAAGCAAACACATTTGCTGGTTCTGGTATTTTCAAGGTTTCTATAGAAACTAGAAATCTCAGAGCCTTTTTAAAAATCTTATTGCTCTGATTTACAATTCTGTATATGAAAAGAGCTTGTGCCATCACCTCAAACCAAGTGAAATTAGTGGAGTACCCATCCATGATGTTGCTAGTTCTGTGTCTTATGCTTAAGGGAAACCTGTATGAATCCAGGAGTTTACAGTGCAGTTAGAGTGGTCAGACCTGTCCATGTGACAAGGTAAGTAGGCCTCTAAGGCATTGAGCCAGGCTCGCAGAAGGAATGGATGTGGGGAGCTGGAAGAGTGCCCTGAGCTAGTGAAGTGAGAGCCAATGTGGAGGTGTGAGGAGTAACAACTTGCAGAAATGCTTCCTTTGGAGAGTGATACTACTTTTGCATTTGAGAAGTGATTCATAATGTCTGAGTATTTTGTACTTAACGTATATGTTTCCCAAGGACTTTGTTGCTTTGTCTTTTATTTTGTTTGTGCTAGCGGACAGGTGGCAAACACAAGGCCTGTGGGCCAAATCTGTCCCTCCACCTTGTTTTATCTGGCCCGGCACCTTGTTTCTACCCGGCGTCAGCGCCGAGCTCCTTGCCACTAGTTAAGGAGTAGTTACATTTATACAGTCCTAAGATTGCATGCAGCCCTTTGAAGGCAACTGCAAGGCTGATGTGTCCCCCAGTGAAAATGAGTGTGACACCCATATTTTAGTGTGTAAGTCTATAACCTCAGGGATATAAGCTTTCCCCCCAACTTCTTCCCTGTATTTTACGGCTAGATGTAACCCAAGGTATGACAAGTTAGTAACTTCTTTAGGACAGACAGTAATTAAGCAATTGGGTTGTATTTCTGATTAGTTACTCATGACCTACCATTAGACTTGTACTTACAGGTCCTCGAGTATGAACACAACTGTAGGTAGGTAGCTGAGGGAACACCAAAGTGGAAGTAAAAACACTCAAATTCAAAATAATTGCAGGATGTCTATTATCATCAATAAAGAATGAATGAAATGTTTACCTTAAAAGTAGTTTTGCTTGTTTTATTGACACAGATAACTCAAAATGGGCTAAGAGAGTATTGTCAAGTAGAAGTGTTTTTTAGAGCCCTATTTTGTCATATCCACATAGATTCGTAACTGTGATGTTACAGAGCATGTAGTCCTGAAAATAGTTCTCTTTCAGCAATTTCTGTACTTCTCTTACAACCTTAATTACAAACTTGATTTCCTTAATGTAGCAGACCCTTCTTTTCCAGTCATCCCGGGTATGTTTCAATTAGCACATCTTGAATAAATGGAGCTCGAATCCATGATGTTTTATTCTCTGACATAGAGTTTGTTTTCCATTACTGATAATTATTCCCAGGAAAGTTAAGTTCACAGAAAATATTCTCTCACTTTCCTTAATGTTGTTTACCAAAATCTAAGAAGTGGCTTTGAGTTACATGTGGGAGGGACAGGACATGGCAGGAAAGGAAAGGAAAATGATGTGCTATAACCAGGTCTCTCAGATTTGTGGAGCAGGCTGTGAGCAGAATTCTAAACCAATATTATTCCTTGTAAAAGGCAAACCGCATCTGGGGATCTTAAAGTCTAATGTGATTGAGAGAATATGGCTGGTGCATACTAATACTTTAACCCCTATCAACCTGGTAAGTTGTAACAACCTCTTAGTTGAGGAACATTCTGACAGCCCCTCCAGAAATGCACCAGAGGTCCACTCATCTTTCCAAGAGTCAGCCCTTCGCCCACTAGATCATTCTCATTGCTTTAGAGGATTGGTTTTTCAACAAGCTCCCTTTCGCTCTTGGAAGCTTACTCACCTGAAATCCCACAGAGAACCGGAAGAGTGGGCAGAGGATTTTTTGAAAGGATTTTATATTTGTGAACTTATGTCTGATTTCCTTTAGGCCCATGTTCGTTTAGAGAGACTGTTATCTTGTGCTTCGTTTTTCTCTGACTGCTTTGCTGCCTTGTGATTCATCCAGTTCATAAGATGTTCATTTATATGAAGGTATGAAAGGCATAAAAATAGACTAGTATTGTGGGTCCCTATGTGTTTTAAACTGCAACAGAATAGTAGTAATCACCCCACAAACATAAGGTGCTGTTGAGTTCCTTTAGGATGCAAAGCATCTGTGTTGTCCTCAGGAAAAAAAAAAGCCTGTGAGATCAAAGCAGCTCTGTGACTCTATCATGGAAGTAGATTATTCTCTATTTATAGCAGCCTATGGATTTCAGTGACACAAACATTGCTAAACTGTGCTGTATTGTGAATGCACAGTAATTGAACTAAAGACCAAAAAGACCATTTACGCCTTCTAAATGAACAGCATTTAATAGATATTAAACATGGGAAAACATACTTTGGTGGACAGTTCTTATGTGTTGAATAAAAGGATATGTAGAGTATAGGAGAATGTTGAATGTTTAATAAGGTATAACCAGTAGGGCTGTTTAATGTTTATTATATTGCCAATAAATGTTTATTAAATATGTGACTATCTTCTATATTTCTATATTCTTTCGTTCACTCTGAAAATTTACTCACAAGCTACTGAATGCTAGGCACAGGGCATACAGTGGTGAGCAAATATGATCACAGTCCCCATACTCATGGAGTTTATGGTCTAATGAAGTTATATATATAATATACATGGATATAAATGGTCAAAAATGTACTTTTTAATGTAGTATTTATATAGGGTATTTGCTTAGCCTAGTAGATGTTCTACAAATGTGCTAGTATCTATACTGCACATTAAAAGGCAGTAAAGCCTTATAAGTTTAGGTGTCTTCCTCTTTATTGTAATCTCTAAAATGTGACTTAGTTTATTAGATTTTTAAGTATCTTTAGGTGGTCTGAGTTGCTCATATAAATGCCAGTCATATTAGAGTAGTATAGTGAAACTTCTATGAAGCAAGTTGTTCCACGGGACTGCAATTGAACATACTATTCCACTATATGTATACTCGTCCTTGGCACATAGCCGGCACTCAATAAATATTTGCTAAATTAATTCACATTCATAGACATTCTCTTCCATCAGTAATTGTTAGGACTGCCACTTATTCATGGCAGGTTTTGTTGCTGTAGGGACAGAGCTATTATGACATGATTGTAATTTATTTTTTTAAACTTACAATTTTTCATTGTATTTTTCCATCACCATTTATGTCCCATATACCCCCACCCCCTGCACTTCCCACACTGTTGTCTATGTCTATGAGTCCTTTTTCCTATTTGCTTGATCCCTCCACCCTGTAACCCCCAACACATAAGCTGTCATTTTGCTCTCTATTTGTGAGATATGACTAATTTACATTGCATGTCCTTTATCCATTGCATTTTTTCCGCCCCCAAATGATACTGTTTCCTCTTAGTATCTGTTGTGGTTTTCCTAATATGTACTGTAGTACAGATTCAGCAATTGTCATTATTTCAGCAGCACATTGTGAAGATTTCCTAACGTATTTTCTTAGCTGATGTGCTTGTTTCATGGAAACAAAAAGTAGAACCTTTTCAATGGGATAATTAAGTAATTTTTAATGGTAACAGAATGGAAAAGTCTACGCATAAAATTTTTCTTTGCCTTTTAAAATTAGGTTTAGGTTTATGAAGCTATAAACAAAACAAAAGATGAGGAGTTAAAATATCCCTTTCTGTCTGATCAGGCTCACTTTAACACATATATTGAAAGAAATAAAGTAAATCTGTTCCAAGGTAAGAGATTAGAAGGTGAGTTACATTCAAGTCCAAATACTTTAGCAGTATATCAGGAACCATGTATTTCTCCAAAGCTAAATCTCCACATAACACATTGATATTTACTTGAAAATGGGTGTTAAGGTTACCTTGCCCTGATGTACTGAAACACACACAACCAGAACATACAGAGGCATTTGCAGTAGTTCTCTTGTTGGTAGAACTTGGTAAAAGGGAACTAGATACCGTGTTTTAAAAATGCATAACTTTCCTGTTGAATAATCCTTCTTTGGAGCTCAGCAGGTAGGGAGAAATGAAGGGATGGAGTGGTTATAACTACAAGGCAAAAAGCATGGGAAAAACATGAGGAGATAGTGACACCTACTAGGAGTGTGTAAGAATAAAGTGAGATGAAGGGGCAGTGGGTTAGAAATGGAAAGGAGAGCCATAGTGAAGACTGCATTTGCTACCCTCACAGTATTGGTGCTTTCCACCTGCATCTGCCCAGTTTCTAGATTCTGCATGACTTTGGCGTGGTGACAAGTGTCAGGTGCCTGACAGTGTTGAGTTTTTCTTGGAAGCTCATTGCTTTATTGTTCTAGCTCTTCCCTGGTGCCTTCACCATCATTTTCTTCTTTGTTCATTGAACATCCATTCTAGAGTGTTACTGGATTAAGACAGAGTAGAGAGTCAGTCAACAAATATGTCAAAGATTAATAGAAAGGTCAGCAGATGAGGGGAGAGGGAAGTCAGGATATACTGCATATGGTCCCAACTCCTCAGTAGCTGTGTCTTTGGACACATCACTGCTCTAGTCTCCCCAGATGTCAAATGAAGGGTGTGGACTAGATGATCCCTACGTGCTTGTAGCTGTGACATTTGGTGACTCTATGACAATAGGGCCTTGTTCTTGGAGGACACCTGTTATGGTTTTTAATATAATATAGCATTAACTTTGTTACTTATGGGGCTCTTTTGAGGGTCACCTATGATGAAAGATGTGAACACTCTATGAAGAATCATATACAATGATGATGATGTGAGTGATTTGAAAGAAACTTTTCCCCCAAAGATATCACACAGTATAAAAATTAAAATAGTTCTGTTTAAATGAATGTAGGGCAAGTTATAGAGGCCTCAAAAACGTGTAGTTATGCTTCCCTGTAGGGAAATTATGTGATTGCAAAGTACAGAAATCAAGGAAGTGACTCGATAATCATTGCCCAGTTAAGCAGCTAGGTTGCTAGGTGGGGGTGGGGGTGGGGTTGACACACAACCTTTTTTCTCCAACCTGCCGTTTGGTTTTCAGGGTTACCTGAAAAACCCGTAGAAATAAATGGGGAATGGATTGTATACGTTTCTCTGTCACCATCACCCAAGTACTCCCCCAAGGTTGATATAAACCATTAAAACCAGTACAGAAGGGAGTGGGTCATCCTGACCCAATGGTGGAGCATGACAACATGTGACTACCTTATACACTGGCGTCTTGTATTTGTCCTGTACAGGCAGCAGCTATAGGTCTTTGTGTTATAATGTTTTTATTTCTTCCCTCTCCTTCTTGAGATATTTTACTATTCATGCTTCCTCACCTTACTGAAGTAGAAAGACAAAAACTTCCTGAACGTGGGGAAGGAGAGGAAGAGAAGGAAAATTAAGGAGAATGAAATCTCAGTGAGGCAATGGAGAAAGCTGGATGCTTCTTTCTCTCTTCCACAGCATGACCATGTGGATAAGTTTATTGTGCACCTCATCTGTAAGAGTGATGTAATTCTCTTCCTTTGTTACCTTTAGTTCCCTGACAGTGACATCTGACAAAATTATAGGCAGGCCACACAATGAGAACCGGCATGCTAGCTCTCAGCAGACCTGTGCCATCTAGGACTGGCAGTCGTTTTAAAAAGGACAGTAAACCAGTGGGTAAGACCAAATCACCCTAACGTGGCACATAAATTACAGTGACAACGTATATTTTGCCGTTTATACACTTCAATTTATAGATTTGATTACCATGGAAAGAGGGGTAGAAAAAAAAGACATGACTTGTGGTGAATATGAGAGAGCTTATTCATTCAGATTGGAAAAGGAAAGTTAAAAATCAGAAACAGGCCCAACAGCCTAGATATGTCCACAACTAGTGCTTTGGTAACTCTTATTATGACTGCCAGCAGATTGAATTTCAAATTATGGAAAGGCTTCAGGATAAAGGAAGGCTTAGTATCCGACTAATAGAGCTTGTTAAATTTAGATAAAACAGATGTTTTTCAATGGCAGCAGCTCTGAATCATCAAGATAAAAATGGAGAAAGAAGAGAACAAAAACAAGGTAATACTTTCATTAAAAAAGTACTGTTTATCTCAGTTTCAGAACCTGTACATTTTTATACCCAAAGCATTCAGTTAAACCCCAGGAGGAGAAGTATTAATTGGGGAAAAATTCCTTAAAACTGATGAAATGGGTATACAGTATGTTGATTTGCTAACGTTCCAGAAATGGTACTGTCAAAAGAGACTGGGCTCTAGAGACAACCAGCTCCGAGTTCAAAAGGCAGCTCTTACATGTTTGTGTGACATTTGTCAAGTTGCTTAATCTCACTGAACTCCCTCAAACTCAGTCTTATTTACAAAATGGGCTTGTTTTTGCAGACTTAACAAAAGAATGCATGTATGGCACTTGACTCAGAGTAGGTGCTCAACAGGTATTGGCGCTTTGATATTTAAAGCTGCTTTTACTCATAGTGTCACATCTAAGTATATTAGAACCACTGTCCTCGAATTTAAGAGCTGTACATTAGCAGTCTCCAAAGAGGGATATACCCAGATGACCCATTATGGGGTGAGAAGAAAAGATTAAAAATTTTACTCGTGATCTTTAAATTTGAAATATAAGAATATTCTTGCAGCCCACTATTGTCTAATATATGGATTGGCCTGGGTGCTGTCATTCGGTCCACATCAGAGGGATACTTGCACATAATGCCGAGGAAAGAATGAGATTCCTTATTTGCTGGGAGTTGATAGTGGCACACTCCCTTCATTCACTTGCAGCATACTGCATTACAGCATTGCAGTGTACATGTGCCTGGTTAAGTAGATTCGTGGTTCTTATTATCTTCAACCTGCGGTTTCTTTGAAGGAATCTTCTTAAGCCACTTGACCATTACAGGTAGGTTAGCTAAAGCTAGATAAAATAACCCATGCAGGATAGAGAAGTGGCTGAAGAAGATTCTAGCAAGGGAAAAATGGATTGATGGTAACAGTAATAACACAAGCCCAAAGCAAGGATGAGAAAATGGTGGCACTAGCTGGCACTTCTTTTCTTTTTTTAATCATTTTATTGTTGTTCAGTTACAGTTGTCTGTATTTTTCACCCCACCCCTCCAACCCCAGCCAAACCCACCTCCCTCCCTTGCTTCTGCACCCCCCTTGGTTTTGTCCATGTGTCCTTTATAGTTGTTCCCGAAAACCCTTCCCCCATTATTCCCTCACTCCTCCCCTCTGGTTACAATCACATGGTTCTTAATTTCAATGTCTCTGGTTATATTTTGCTTGCTTTTTTCTTTTGTTGATTATGTTGCAGTTAAAGGTGAGATCATATGGTATTTGTCCCTCACTGCCTGGCTTATTTCACTTAGCATAATTCTCTCCATTTCCATCCATGCTGCTGCAAAGGGTAGGAGCACCTTCCTTCCTCCTGCGTAGTATTTCATTGTGTAAATGTAGCATAGTTTTTGGATCCACTCATTTACTGTTGGGCACCTAAGTTGCTTCCAGCACTTGGCTATTGTAAATTGTGCTGCTGTGAACATTGGGGTATATAGGTTCTTTTGGATTGGTGTTTCAGGGTTCTTAGAATATAATCCCAGCAGTGGAATTGCTGGGTCAAAAGCAGTTCCATGTTTAGCTTTCTGAGGAAATTCCATACTATTTTCCACAGTGGCTGCACCAGTCTGCATTCCCACCAACAGTGCACTAGGGTTCCCTTTTCTCCACATCCTCTCCAATTCTCCAACACTTGTTTCTTGCTTTGTTTATGATGGCCATTCTGACCAGTGTGAAGTGGTTATCTCACTGTGGTTTTAATTTGCATCTCTCTGATGGCTGGTGATGCTTACCATCTTTTCATATGTCTCTGGACCCTTTGCATGTCCTCCTTGAGGAAGTGTCTATTCAAGCCTTTTGCCCATTTTTTAATTGGGTTGTTTGTCTTCCTGGAATGGAGTCATGTGAGTTCTTTATATATTTTGGGAATCAAACCCATGTCTGGGGTATCATTGGCAAGTATGTTTTCCCACATAGTTGGTTCTCTTTTCATTTTTATACTGTTTTCTTTATCCATGCAGAAGCTTTTTAATTTGATGAGGTCCCATTTGTTTATTCTTTCCCTTATGCCCCTTGCTTTAGGGGACATAGCAGTGAAGATGTTGCTGCATGGAATGTCTGAGATTTTCCTGCTGGTGTTTTCCTCTAGGACTTTTATGGTGTCACAACTTATATTTAAGTCTTTTATCCACATTAAATTTGTTTTTGTGTGTATGGTGTAAGTTGGTGATTGAGTTTCTTTTTTCTCATGTAGCTGACCAGATCTCCCAACACCATTTGTTGAAGAAGCTATTTTTACTCCATTTTATGCTTCTGCCCCCTTTGTCAAATATTAATTGACCATAGAGACTTGTGTGTATTTCTGGGCTCTCTGTTCTTTTCCACTGGTCTATATGTCTGTTCTTATGCCAGTACCACACTGTTTTGATTACAGTGGCCTTGTAATACAGTTTGATATCAGGTATTGTGATCCCTCCTACTTTGTTCTTTCTCAAATTGCTGCAGCTATTCAGGGTCATTTATGGTTCTATATAAATTTCTGAAGTGTTTGTTCTATATCTGTGAAATATGCCATTGGTACTTTAATACGAATTGCATTGAATCTGTAAATTGCTTTGGGTAGTATGGACATTCTCATTATGTTAATTCTTCCAATCCATGAGCATGGTACATGCTTCCATTTGTTCATGTCTTCCTTAATTTCTTTCTTCAGTTCTGTGTAGTTTTCTGAGTACAGGTCTTTTACTTCCTTGATTAGGTTTATTCCTAGGTACTGTTTTTTCTTGTTGCTATATCAAATGGGATTTTGTTCCTGATTTCTGTTTCTGATATTTCATTATTGGTGTACAAAAATGCCTTTGATTTCTGAATATTGACTTTTTATTCCACTGTTTTGCCAAATGCACTTATTTGGTCAAGCAGTTTTTTTGGTGGAGTCTATAGGATTTTCTATGTACTCTATCACATCATCTGCAAATAATGACAGTTTTGCTTCCTCCTTTCCAATTTGGATGCCTTGTATTTCTTTTTCTTGACTGATTTGTGTGGCTAGGACTTCCAATACTGTGTCGAGTAGGAATGGTAAAAGCAGGCATCCTTGTCTTGTTCCTGATCTTAGTGGAAAAACTCTAAGTTTTTGCCCATTGAGTATGATATTGGCTGTGGGTCTCTCCTATCTGGCCTTTATTATGTTGAGGAATGCTCCCTCTAGTCCTACTTTGCTAAGTGTTATCATCATAAATCAGTGCTGTAACTTATCAAATGCTTTTTCACGTCTATTGATATGATAATGTGATTTTTCTCTTTCGTTTTGTTTATGTGATATATTACGTTTATTCATTTGTGAATATTGTACCATCCTTGCATCTCTGGGATGAATGCCACTTGATCATGGTGTATGATCTTTTCCACATATTGCTGGATGCAGTTTGCGAATATTTTGTTGAGGACTTTAGCATCTGTGTTCATCAGCAATATTGGCCTGATGTTTTCTTTCTTTGTTATATCTTTATCTTGTTTTGGGATTAGGATTATGCTGGCTTCATAAAAAGAGTTTGAGGGTCTTCCATCTTCTTGATGTTTTTTGCAATAATCTGTGAAGGTTAGGGGTTAGCTCATCCTTAAATGCTTTGTAAACTTCTGTGAAACTGTCTGGTGCAGGGTTTTTGTTTGTTGGGAGCTTTTTGATTACTGCTTCAATGTCTTTTGCTGTTATTGGTCTGCTCAGCCATTCTGCTGCTGCTTCATTGAGTTTTGGAAGATTATATTTTTTCTAGAAAATTGTACATTTCACCTAGGTTTTCAAATTTCTTGGCATATAGTTCTTCATAGTAATTTCTTACAATCCTTTGTATTTCTGTGGTGTCAGTTGTAATCTCTCCTCTTTCATTTCTAATCATGTTTATTTGGGTCCTCTCTTTTTTTTTCTTGATGAGTCTGCTTAAAGGCTTGTCGATTTTGTTTATCTCTTCAAAGAACCAGCTCCTGGATTTATTGATCCTTAGAATTGTGCTTTTAGACTCTATGTTGTTTAATTCTGCTGTGATCTTAATTATTTCCTTCCTTCTCCTTGTTCTGGGCTGTCTTGTTTTTGTTCCTCCAGTTCTTGTAAGTGTAGGGTTAGGTTATTTATTTGAAATGTTTCTATCTTTTGTAGTTAGACCCATATCACTATGAACTTCCCTCTCAGGACTGCCTTTGCTGTGTCCCATAAGTGTTAGGTTGTTGTGAGTTCATTTTCATTTGTTTCCAGAAACTTTTTGATTTCTTCCTTAATGTCAGTCTTGACCCATTCATTGTTTAATAGCATGCTATTCAATCTCCATTAGTTTGAGTGTTTGGGTTTGTTTGTTTTTTTTTTCATTGAGGTTGGTTTCTAGTTTCATTCCCTTGTGGTCAGAGAAAATGCTTGATATGATTTCAATTTTCTTGAATTTGTTGAGGCTTGTTTTGTGTTCTGTCATGTGGTCTATCTTTGAAAATGTTCCACGTACATTTGAAAGGAGTGTATTTTGCTTCTTTGGGATGAAAAGTTCTATATATGTCAGTTAAGTCCATTTCATCTAGGGCATTGTTCAGTGCCACAATATCTTGTTGATAATTTGTTTGGAAGACCTATGTATGCATTTTTGACAGTGGGGTGGTGAAATCCCCTACTATACTTGTGTCGCTGTCAATATCTTTCTTGAAGTCCCCAAGATTTTTTTTTTAATGTATTTGGGTGCTCCTATGTTGGATGCATATATATTTACAATATTTATGTCTTTTTACTAGATTCTTCCCTTGAGTATTATGAAGTGACCTTCTGGGTCTCTTTTTATGGCTCTTTTTTAAAGTGTATTTTGTCTGATATGAGTATTACTACCCTGGCTTTTTTTCCCCGTGCATTTGCTGGGAGTATTTGTTTCCACTTTCAGTCCATGAAGGTCTTTTGTTCTGAGGTGGGTGTCTTGTAGGCAGCATATGTGTGAGTCATGATCTTATTCATTCAGCTGTTCTATGTCTTTTGATTGGAGCATTTAATCTGTTTACATTTAAGGTTATTAGTGATAGGTACTTATTTATTGCCATTTTTTCGTACCTGTGTTCCTCTCTCTGTCAGTGTCTTTCTTTCTGTTTTTAAAGCAGACCCTTTAGCATCTCTTGTAGAGCTGGTTTGGAGGAGTTATATTCTTTGAGGCTTGTTTTGTCTGGGAAGCTCCTTATTTGACCTTCCATTAATTGAGAGCCTTTCTGGATTGAGTAGTCTTGGTTGCAGGCCTCTAATTTTCATTACTTGGAATATTTCTTGCCATTCTCTTCTGGCTTGGAGCGTTTCCATTGAGAAGTCAGCTGGTAGTCTTATTGAGGCTCCCATGTATGTTACTTCCTGTTTCTCTCTTTCTGCCTTTAAGAGTCTCTCTTTGTCTTGGAATCTTGCCAATTTAATTATGATATGTCCTGAAGTGGGTCTCTTTGGGTTCCTCTTGATTGGGACTCTCTGTGTTTCCTGGATTTGTGTGAGTTTTTCTCTCATCAAATGAGGGAAGTTTTCCATCATTACTTTTTCAAATAGGTTTTCTATCCCTTGCTCTTCTTCTTCTCCTTCGGGTATTTCTATTATATGGATATTATTATGTTTCATGTTGTCATGAAGCTCCCTTAATACCCCTTACTTCGTTCTTTCTGAGCCTCTTTTCCTTTTCTTGCTCTTTCTGGGGGTTTTGTTCTACCTTGTCCTCCAGCTTGCTGATCTGATCCTCTGCTTCATCTAGCTTGCTTTTGGTTCCTTCTCCTTTGTTCTTTAGTTCAAAAATTGTATTCTTCATTTCCTCTTGGCCCTTGTTGACAGTTTCTCTTTCCCTTTTCATGTTGCTATAGTTTGCAGTGAGTTCATTGTAGTTTCCCTGTAGTTTCTGGTAGCTCATTGTGACCTCATTGAGCTTCCTGATAACCATTGCTTTGAACTCAGTGTCTGATAGTTGAGTTGCCTCTATTTCATTTAGCATTCTCTCTGAGGCTTCCCTCTTTCCTTTCATTTGGGGATTGTTTCTTCATCTTCCCATTGTTTGTGAGACTCTTCTTGTTAGCCTCTGCTTCTTAAATTGGTCTGTTCTGACTCTCTGGGTTTATGGTGTGAACTTCTGCATACCTGTGAGACTCAGTGGTGCAGTCTCCTTGATCTCCTGAGGTCGCTGGTCTTGGGCTATTTTTTATGTTGGCTCTATGTCTTTGGGTGTTGATTGTTGTTGGGTATTTCTTTGGTGGGTTGTTTCCTCCAGCTGGTTAACTGAGGATAACTGTCCATCACATCTTATATCCTGTTGTGCAGGTGTGGACAGGTAGTGTTGAAGCTGGTTCTTCTGTCTGTATGAGGTTTTGAGGCTTATCTCTCACTATTGTTCAGTTGTTTGTTTTGGGTAATTTCTCCACTGTTCAGTTGTATTTCCAGATCTGTCCTGGGTGGAGGTTTGTGTGGCTTCCACTGCCTCCTTCACCTTCTTCTGTTGTTATCTGTTGGTGGTTCCTTTTTTGGTGGGTTTTGTCTTCCAGCAGGAATACTGGTGTTTACAGCTCCCACCTACAGATGAAACAGCTAGAGCAAAAATACCACAGGGGGAATAGAAGTACTTGTCTAGCTGGCACTTCTAAGTTAGCTTGTAACCTGGTTGGCCAAGCTGTAAAGTAAAAACTAAGGTAATCTAATCAGATCTGAAAAGGCATCAGCCCCCAAGAGAAATTATCAAGAATGTTATTTGAAATATATATTTATACCTGCTGTCTTTAAGAACAAAGTTTAGTCTAAGTACGTATACATTGTGCTTTCGTTATATTAACTACTGATAGTAGTATATGCATATACTTTATAAATAAATATACATAATGGAGATATGTACTCAAACTTTCTAAGAATGCTGAGTATAAACATTTCGGAGGCACCAGTTTAGATAAGGAAAGCATAGAGCTTCTCATCTCTCATTCTCCGCTGCCTATAGAGTCTGGTCTTGTTTTGCTAAAGATGTTGCTGTAGCATAACCAGTGGGATATAGAATAATATCTCTTAATCCATTGAAGACAAGTCAAACATACATGATTCATGGCACTGCATTATATTTCTGTGTAAACATTTCTTGTGTGTAAGTAAAAAACAATCCCTGACCTGGAGATTTTTAAAAATCTAGTTCACGAAAACCAAGAAAGCATAACAAAGCAATATATGAATGCACACCTCCAAGATGATGGAACTTCTTGATAAAGAGGTACCTTTCTTGATGTAGTAGATTTGTTACTAGAAAAAAAATGTGAGTACATTTCATTTCTGTAAATTTTCCTGCAATTCTGTGTTATTTGGTAACTAGAAAACTAGTAGCAGTGAGTATAAAACAGATCCTTCCAGAAAAGAAGTTAACGTTGTCTGACCACTTGTCTCAGCATTCCTATCATATGTGATTTTAATAAATCTTTTATATTGGGTTGGCCAAAAACTCTGCTTGTTTTTCTTCTGTAAAATAAAAGATACATTTTTCATTTTCACCAATAATTTTATTGATTTGGATATTTTGAGTATGTCAGCTATCTCCCACTATTGGCATCTAGTGGGTGGAGGCCAGGGCTGCTGCTAAACATCTTGCAGTGCATAAGACAGCCCCACAGCAAAGACTTCTTTGGCCAAAATGTCAGTAGTACCAAGAAACTTTGCAAACCACTTTTAACACATTCGATCAGTCCTAGCACCTTCTCTATACACTGCACAGATTTTTTTTTGTATATCAGTTGCATTTTTACCTTCCTTGAAATGATAAAGTACACTATGCCAAAAAAAATTGTATATTTTCTTTCATCTTCAATATTAAAATGGCTACACAAAGATTCACCAATTTTGATAAGTTTTTTTAAATGTATGCTGATATGACAGCCGTCACAATACAGTCTGACAGAATTGTTTCAAATGAAGTTAAAGACAATGCTACTAGAGTCATTTTACGGAAAAACTTTTTGCCCAACCCAATATATCCATATATTATTTTGTAATCTACTATTCTTATGGGCTCAATGACTCTTCACATAATAAAAGATACAGGGCAGGTGCTTAAGAAATATTTTGAAAATTAAAGAAAATGAAGCCTTCTCAGAAAAACCCAGAACCCTAAAAGGTAGCCAGTATCCCCAGGGATGGCCACATTTAATTCCTATAGAAGATAACTTACTGAGATCTCCCGTATCAAGCTTGTAGGGTCAATCTTAGTCCTGGGGTTCCCTTCCTTTTAGCAGAGCCATGACGTGGGCCAGCCCTGTGGACATCAACTTAACAAATGTGCTGATGATCAAAGTTATTTTACAGCCACTGCTTATTAAGCACCTAGTGTATGCAAGACAGTTATGCAGGTGTTATTATTTTATTTGTTACAGTACCTCTGAGAGGTAGGTCCTTTTATGATTCCCATTTTATAGGTGAGGTAATGGAGGGTGACACAAGTTTAAGAGACTTATCCGTATGTCACACAGCCAGGATCCAAATGGAGGTATGTCTGATTGCAGAATCCAAATTCTTGGCCATTCTACTGTGCTATATTCTGTTCTATGGTACTGTGAAATAGTGCTCATGTATTAATTATATAAGGCTTCATTTTTACATCTTAGGGGTTGGGGCAGTAAGTCACAGGGAACTGTTGTCATACCTTGGAGACACCCTTTTAATGACCCTGGGGAAATGATACTTGGTCAGGGTTGTAGAGGTTTCTAAATTCTAGGAGAAGTCAATAAAATTTATGTTCAGTCTGACTTGAGAGATAGTTCAGTTTATAGTGTCCTAACTCTGATAACAGAAGAATGAGATGCCTGGAAACTTTGAAAGTCTATGCCAGGTTACTTTGTGTTACATTCTCTTGAAAGCAGCAATGACCTCACATTTTCAAATTTCCCAAGATGAAAATTGTTGGTCATCATACCGTAATCTCCTTTCCAGACCCACAGTTTTTTTGTTTGTTTGTTTTTGTTTTTTTGTTTTTTCTGGCCAAGACTATTGAGAGTACTGTTCTAATATTGATTGTATAGTAATGAATGACCCAAAGTCATATTAAGTCTTAAAGATGAGCCTGAATCACAAAGAGAAAATTAAATTATGTTCATTATACTTGGGTAGAATATATTTTAAAAGATTTTCATCAGAAAAATAATTAAAACAAGACACTATTTCTCATAATTTATTTCTAAAAACAGGATAGAGTAAATCCAGAATCTCTGCAGGGAGAGCATTATGTGGACATAACATGGAGGAAAATGAGAAATACCTGCCGTATAAACTAAACATTTAGCCATCTGTTTTTCTGTGTGTCTTTTTCCTCCAGTTTTAGTTTTGCTCCACTGAGTCAAATTTACAACCTAGTCTCCTAATTTAAAGGTGAGTAACTGGTACCTGGGAAGCAAATTCTTGACAGTATTCCTCTGGTCATCATCACAGCACGCAGCCCAGAGAGTACTTTTCCCTCCTATCGGGCACCTGTAGCTATCTCAGAGAGTAGAGGTTTTTAGGAATTTAAAATTAGAGCCATGCAAGAACTAGCTAATTAGTAGCACTAAACACTCTAAAGCCTAAGTAAATCCTATAGGATAGGAGCCAAGTGATATATGTGGAAACCTATAGAATCTGTCACACTTTACCTCCCTTTCCCTCTTACCCTTCCACTCCTCCTTCCTTGCTTTCTCTCTTTGTCCCTCTTGTGTATCTCTATTTATTTACTTTCTTTACCTCCCACTTCATTTTCCTGCTTCTTGTTTTCTCTTCCTATCCATCTTTATTTCTTCATTCATATATATGAATATATATGTGAATATATATGAATATATATATATGAATATATATACTTTTTCTTTAGCTCTCTTATGCTTTCTCTTCCCTTGGTTCTTTCCTCCATTCCCCATTAATCACCCATCATATCACATTAAAATTCTATATATTTAAATGAATAACCATTAATGTTCACTGAACAGCAAGTAGGTTGTATTTATTACTCTAAAGGAAAAAATCTCCCAATTTAGTAATAGTTTACATATGCCATAGCTTAATGATAGAAAATTTTCTTTTCAGTCGTAGCCTTCACCAAAATAAGGTTCCTTTGTCCCTTCCTTTACCATTATCATGTTTTTTGTCACTTCTCTCTACCGTTAAGTTTGGTGAATAGTCACTTTTTTACATTGTGGTTTATGTCTGTTATTTTCTTTAATAATGGGGAAGCTAAAATTGCTACTTAATATGAAAGAAAGGTTATGAATAATTCTAGTACTCTTAAGTTTCTGGAGTCCAGACATCCCACATGTGCATTCTGTTCCAGAAGCTCTGATGAAGAGTGGCAGAACTTCTAGATGATTGAAACTACTCATGAAAAATCTGTTGTTTACTTTAGACTAATGTATGGTTGATTTGCTTTTCTTCACCTACCCAAACACGGATTTTTAATTTTGGTTTTAATTACTTCCTTGTCCTGAAAACATGATTGCCTGTACTATAAAGCCCTTCTCAGTTCAGTAACTTTCCACTGGTTAACTGATCAAGATTGTCAATGTTTCAGAAAGTGAAGGAATGAATGAATGAGTGAGTGAATGGCTATGTAGCTAGATTCACTTACATCATTTCTACTGCATGATCTATTGTTTATGATGAGCCTTGTAACATCTAAGGTTTTGTCTCTTTTCATCTGTTTTTTTTTTCCTTACAGTTTCCAGGCACTCTGTCACAAACACTCAAAATTCTTTGATAGCTAAATTCCTAATTCCTTTTTTTTAAATGTTCATTTTATTAAAGTGCTATTTAACATTAGATATTAACTTTGACAAATGTTAATGCTGCTTCTCAATTAGGAGAAATATATTTTTGGGAAGGTGCCAATTTGAATTGACTATATTTGAATTTGGTATGTAAATTAAACTGTTGTTGAAACCTACTCATCCATCATATGGGTGATGAAGCAGCCAGCTGGGTTTTGTACATAAGTGGAGTTTTTTCCCATAGCACTATTCAAACATTAGAAAATGGACTCCTATTGCAGCAAAGAGAATTTGATATGAATTTGCTACAGGATCTCATTGTTTCTGTTTCTTAGACTACCTAGAATTTAAATTTGCAGACATTACTTTGGTATAAAATGTTTTCCATTGGCAATATTAATATTTTAAAATCCCCTTTTCTCCTGTAGATTTCCAGTAGACAGGAAGTCTAGCTCTATTTATTTACCCTTTGTCTACTAATGAATGGTATTAAATTATGATTTATCTTCTTTAGGCAGAGCCATTGAAGGTATGACATCAGAACTGCCAAGTAAGGCAAGCATTTTATTTTAAAATTACAAAAATAATCATTCAAAGGTGGCAACTGAAGTAGAGGTAGTAGAAAGAATTTTAGACTTGAGTCAAGAATCTGGGTTACATCCCTGCCTGTGTCACTAACTAGCTGAGTCACCTTGAATAAGTCACTACCCAACTCCGGACTGCATAAGGCTTTGCTTCTATACTACATGTTCTTTATACAAAAGAGAGTAGGGCTGAAGGAAACTGAACCTTCTTGTTTATCAGCTATCCACACAAATCTAGTAGTTCCAATGTCAGTCTCCAGTTGCATTTTTCACCTTTTTAAATAATCTTTTAAATCCTTGCTAGGCTTTCATTATTTGTTAGTTCGTTTCCCTAGGAATTTGCATTTGGAGATATTGAGGGCTTCCTACTGTTTGGAATTTTTCTGTGTTCATGAATTTAATGAAAAGTTAGAGTTGCTGAAAAATATGAAAATTAAAAATATCATTTGAATGTTTTTGTAAAATCAGACTGTTTCCATCATGACTAATACACCTTCACTATTTCAGAATGTTGAAGTTTTTGAGTCTTTGTATGGCAAGGCATGATTGTCAGTTTCTCTTATTATTAGCCTTGTAGCGTTCTCCCACCTACTCCTTCTGAACATTAATTTTTAAAGCCCAGAATGATTGAGCTACAGGGAAAGCTTGCTAGCCTGATCCTCGGTTACATTTTTTTAAATTTCCTTAATTTGAGTTTGAAATGCACTGAACTCAATTTCATTGTTCTGCTCTATAATACAGTAAACAAAATGGTAATTTGCCTCAGACTATAGATAAATTAATAGTATGGCAGTGTCAGCATGTGTATTATTTTAATGTAAAAGTTGGAGCTAGATACAAAATATTCCTCATTAAAGTGGGACTTTAATTAAAAAGGCAGACGACAACAAGTGTTGGCAAGGATGTGGGGCATTGGAAAAAACCTTCATACATTACTGGTAAGAACATGCAGTGGTACAGTTGCCATGGTAAACAATTTGGTGGCTCCTCAAAAAGTTAAACATAGAGTTATCATATGACCCAACAAATCCACTTCTAGGTATCTGCCCAAGAGAAATGAAAACATATGTCCACACAAAAACTCAAAAATGAGTGTTCATAGCAGTCTTATTCATAATAGTCAAAAACTGGAAACAAGCCAAATGTCCACCAGCAGATAAAATGGACAACAAAATGTGATATATCCAGATAATTGAATATTATTAGGCAATAAAAACGATGAAGTACTTATACATGTGCTACAATATGAATGACATCTCAAAAACATTATGCTCTGTGAAAGAATTCAGATACAGAAGGCCACATGTTATATGATCCTGCTTATATGAAATGTCCAGAATAGGCAAATACTATAGAAATAGAAAGTAGATTATTGGTTTGTAAGAGCCGGGGGAAGGGGAAAGTATAGAGTGACTACTAATGGGTGTGGGCTTTCTTTTGGGTGTGATAAACATACTTTAATATTGGATAATGGTTACAATTGTACAACTCTGTGAATATATTGGATTGGCCCAAAAGTTCACTTGTTTTTTTTTTGTTTTTTGTTTTTTTTTTCTGTAAGATGGCTATAGTAGTGCTTGGCTGTCTTTAATTTCATTTGAAGCAATTTTGTTAGATTTTTATTGTGACAGCTGTCATATGAGCATGCATTAAAAACAACTTATCAAAATTGGTGAATTTTTGTGTAGGTATTTTAATATTGAAGATGGAAGAAAATGTGCAACATTTTCAGCATATTATGCTGTACTATTTCAGGAAACATAAAAACACAATTGAAACACAAAAAGATTTGTGCAGTGTATGAAGAAGGTACTGTGACCAACAGAACATGTTAAAAATGGCTTGTAAAATTTTTTGGAGATTTCTCACTGGATGGTGCTCCACAGTCAGATCAGTTGAAGTTGATAGTGATCAAATTGAGACATTAACAGAGAACAATCAGTGTTATACAACATGGGATATAACCAACATACTCAAAATATCAAAATCAAGAGTTACTGGTGAAAATAAAAAATGTGTCTTATTTTACAGAAAAAAGTAAATGAACTTTTTGGCCAACCCAATACTAAAACTATTGAATTGTGTACTTACAGGGTATGAATTTTAGGATATGTGAATTACGAGGGCTATGCAGGAGATATCCAGCCATGTAATATGAAAAAAAAGAGACATGTATTGGAGAAGATACAAGAAACATTGTACATGGGACAGTGATGCCTCCATCCCCTTCATAGTAGGCACCTTGGGACCTTACACAGTTCTCCCAATCACCATCAGGTGCCCTCTTGTATTTTCCTGAATCTCATCCACAGTCTGATATATCTCCCCTTTCAAGGGTGATTTTAGTTTTGAGAAAAGGCAGAAGCTGCAGGGAAACAAATATGGGCTGTAGTCAGGGCTGAGTCACCTGGGTGATTCGGTATTTCACCAAAAACTTTGCATGAGATGTGATGCATTAGCAGGCATGTTTTTGTGATGAGGCTGCCAATCACCAGTTGCCCAGAACTGTGGCCTTCTGAATCATCCAAATAGTTTCCATGGAAGAATGTTCAAGCTTAATGCAAAATTTGATGTAGATTCATTGCTGTATTCACTCAGACATTTTGAATGTGACAGCCACACAGTACATGCTCACTCATTAGTGTGCCCCCCTGCCCCTGCACTGACTAGTACAGTGAAGTCTTCATTGTTCACACATGTGCATTCCAGTCGACTCTCCTGGGCTGCCAGGTTACATCCTTGTCATGCAAACCCTTCTAGTTATATTAAGAATGGCTGGACTTTTTCGGGACAGACCATGTATATTCAAATAAAGCTGTTATATATTTAAAATGTTATAATTACTTGAAATTATAAAAGTGTATTTAAATTAAATTTTGGCCATGGGCTGAGAGGAAGGGGTAATAGGGAGTTAGTATTTAATGGGTATCATGTTTCATTTCGGCAAGATGAAAAAATGTTCTGGAGATAGATGGTGGTGATATTGCACAATAGTGTGAATGTACTTAATCTCACAACACTGTGCACTTAAAAATGGTTAAAATGGTAAATTTTATGTTACTATATTTTACCGCAATAAAAAAATCCATAACCACCAAAATTACACTTTATATTATTCTAATGTGTAAGGCTTTTCTTCTTTTTAGCAGGAAAACTGGAAATGTGGTTGGCCTTCTGATTTTTATGCATGAGATTCTTCTGGTCTGTGTTTTAGAACCTCCCTCCAGTATGCATAGTATGTGTTGGTAGGAAAGGTGGTGTTTAGGCACAGACAGATGTCTTTATCTTAGCTTTAAATGAGAACTTAAAGATACTTTTTAAAAACTTTATTTACCAATAAGAAAGAGAAGTCAGACCATAGGAAATTTATGATGTTAAATTATAAAATACTGAAATGCTATTCTCAGATTATGAATTATCACAGATTTCCTGATTTTCTTGGTTAATCTTGCCTCCTTCCTTGATTGGGAAAAATCATTTACACTTTATATAGAACACCTCTGTATCTTTCTACGAGCATTTTCCTTTGCATAGCAGGATAGGACAGCCACCAAAATGCATTCTAGAATACAACCGTAGGTATATATTCATATAATACAGTGGGTGAGTTTCAGAATGGAACATGAAAAAAAATCCAGCAACAAGGGAGCCACTGAATAAGGAATTAAATTATTTCCAAAGGTGATGGAACTTTTTCTTATGACCCCAAATAGTCTGTAGGCTCTAAATTTGTAACCTCTAAGAATTAACCTGTGAAAACATGTCTAAGACTAGCTGCTACACAAGATCTATACAACATGTTTGAGGATCAATGGCACAAATGCCAGTAGTGCCATTAATATGGTGTACAATCAGAAGTATGTTTGTTTTTCTTGACCAGACAGTGATTTCTTTTAAAAGTACAAGGAACCCACAGTACCTGTGCACGTGTTTGTGTCTGTCTATTTTCCTATTGTTGCAGGAAGAATTATGATCTTACAGTTTTGTTCTTTACAGTTGGGTTTTTCTAGAGTTTGACATTGTGGTATACTGCCTTTGATTACAGGATCCAGTCAAAATTGATGTACTCAGAAATCCATTGATGTGATTAATGGTTTCCTAATCATATTATTTTTCTTTGCTTTGCCTTATTTCCTTTAGTCTCACAAATTTTGAGTCATATATTGAATTGTGCTTTTTAATGAGCTACTATATTTTTTAGATTTTATTTACTTGCTTTTAGAGAGATGGGAAGGGAGGGAGAGAAATATTGATGTGTGAGAGAAACAAGTTGCCTCTTGCACACCCCCTACCAGGGACCTGGCCCACAACCCAGGCATGTGCCTTGACTGGGAATTGAACCAGTGACCCTTTGGTTCACAGGCCAGTGCTCAATCCACTGAGCAACACCAGCCAGAGCTTGTATTATCCCATATAGAGGATCTGAAATCCTTGTATTTTTATTCCTTAATTTGCATGATTCCCTTCATTTTCTTTGATTTCCTTTTTTGCTTGAAGAAAATGAAAGTTTGGGGAGGGGAGGGGGCAGAAAAAAAGAAAATGAAAGTTCAATTTTTTTGTTTTGAACTCTGAATGTTATTCTATGGTAACTGGCCATTCTAGTATGAACTTTTTAAAATAATGTGAAATATATATATTTTTTTTCCACCAGCAGTAGATCCAGAATTCTTCTCATAAGTTTCCACTAGTATGATTTTTATTCCCCTCAAAAGTAAAATAAAACATTTTCAGATTCTATG
The DNA here is from genome assembly GCA_004024845.1 of Tonatia bakeri. Taxonomy (NCBI): domain Eukaryota; kingdom Metazoa; phylum Chordata; class Mammalia; order Chiroptera; family Phyllostomidae; genus Tonatia; species Tonatia bakeri. Next base: position 903 of record PVIA01004875.1, on the reverse strand, counting down.
AGTAACAGGAAAGTGCACTAGGAAATGACTGTAGAGGAAATGTGATTGATCATTCATTCTTTATAATTGAATTGGTCACAAGATCGACTAGTAAATACAATCTCTTGAATTAAAAGATGACAAGTAAAATCTTTGGGGCCTTTGAACATATTTGAAGATTATTGGCATCTTTGACACCTTACTGATATTTTTAACCTCTTTTTCAAATGATTGTCTGCATTTGAAATTAGGAACTCTCATATCTAGTGATTGCTTTAATATTTGCTTTGTTTTCAACAGTGCCCTTAAAGATAGCCGTTTTCCCCCAATGACAAGGGATGAACTGCCACGGCTCTTCTGCTCAGTGTCTCTGCTCACTAACTTTGAAGATGTCTGTGATTATTTGGACTGGGAGGTAAGACTATGGAAAAATTTTAAAGAGAATGGAAAGTAACTTGTGAGTAATTCTTTAAAATGAGGCCCAGAAAATGTCTCTCTCAGCCCATTCTCTACTATGGCAAAGATAGAGAGTAACATGAATAAACCTCAGAGCTAGTCAAAGAGATATGGAGGAGGTTTTTTTTTTTTTTCTTAAGATTTTATTATTTATTTATTTTTAGAGAGAGGGGAAGGGAGGGAGAAAGAGAGGGATAGAAATATGGTGTGTGATCCATTGCCTCTCGCATGCCCCCCACTGGGGGCCTGGCCCACAGCCCAGGCATGTGCCCTGATGGGAATCGAAACAGCGACCTTTCAGTTCGCAGCAGTTGTTTTTTTGTGTGTGTGTTTTTTTGTTTTTTATTTTTAAGGCAAAGTTCCATGTGTTCTTTAAATCTCAAACTGAAACTGCTCTTCATTTTTGTCTTATTACTTCTCAGAGGGCCTCATAAAAGCTGTTAATAAATAATAAAGAAGACTGATTAG
>PVIA01004874.1:50327-127488 GCA_004024845.1 Tonatia bakeri | reverse complement strand
ATAGTTTTTTGATCCATTCATTTACTGATGGGCATCTAGGTTGCTTCCAGCACTTAGCTATTGTAAATTGTGCTGCTATGAACATTGGGGTGCAAAGGTTCTTTTGGATTGGTGTTTTAGGATTCTTAGGATATAGTCCCAGCAGTGGAATTGCTGGGTCGAATGGCAGATCCATTTTTAATTTTCTGAGGAAGTTCCATACTGTTATCCATACTGGTTGTACCAGTCTGCAGTCCCACCAACAGTGCACTAGTGTCCCCTTTTCTCCACAACTTCTCCAACACTTGTTGTTTGTTGTTTTGCTTATGATGGCCATTCTGACTGGTGTGAAGTGGTACCTCATTGTGGTTTTACTCTGCATCTCTCTGATAGCTAGTGATATTGAACATCATTTCATGTGATTTTGGATCTTCTGTATGTCCTCCTTGGAGAAGTGTCTGTTCAAGTCCTTTGCCCATTTTTTAATTGGGTCGCTTGTCTTCTTAGAGTGTAATTGTGTAAGTTCTTTATATATTTTGCAGATTAAGCCCTTGTCTGAGGTATCATTGGCAAATATGTTTTCCCATATAGTTGATTCTCTTTTTATTTTGATACTGTTTTCTTTAGCTGTGCAGAAGCTTTTTATTTTGATTAGGTCCCATTTGTTTATTCTTTCCTTTATGTCTCTTGCTCTAGGGGACATGTCTGTAAAAAAGTTTTTGTGTGATATATCTGAGATTTTCCTACCTATGTTCTCCTCTAGTACTTTAACGGTGTCATGGTTTATATTTAAGTCTTTTATCCATCTGGAGTTTATTTTTGTATAAGGTGTAAGTTGGTGTTCTAGTTTCATTTTTTTTGCACGTGGCTGTCCAGTTCTCCCAGCACCATTTGTTGAAGAGGCTATTTTTACTCCATTTTATGTTGCTGTCTCCTTTGTCAAATATCAATTGACTGTAGAGACTTGGGTTTATTTCTGGAATCTCTGTTCTGTTCCATTGGTCCATGTGCTTGTTTTTATGCCAGTACCAGGCTGTTTTGATTACCATGGCCCTGTAGTATAGTTTAGTGTCAGGTATTGTGATCCCTCCTACTTTACTCTTCTTTTTGAGTATTGCAGTAGATATTCGGGGTCGTTTATGGTTCCATATAAATTTTTGAAGTGTTTGTTCTATGTCTGTGAAATAAGCCATTGGTATTTTCATAGGTATCACATTGAATGTGTAGATTGCTTTGGGTAGTATGGACATTTTAATGATATTAATTGTCCCAATCCATGAATATGGTATATGTTTCCATTTGTTTGTGTCTTCATTGATTTCTTTCCTCAGTGGTATATAGTTTTCTGAATACAGGTCTTTTACCTCTTTGGTTAGGTTTATACCTAGGTATTTTATTTTTCTTTTTGCTATTTCAAATGGGATTTTATCCTTGATTTCTGCTTCTGCTGTTTCATTGGAGATGTACAGAAATGCCTTTGATTTCTGGATATTGACTTTGTATCCCACTGTTTTGCCAAATTCGTTTATTAGGTCAAGCAGTTTTTTGGGAGAGTCTATAAGATTTTCTATGTACACTATCATGTCATCAGCAAACAATGACAGTTTCGTTTCTTCCTTTCCAATTTGGATGCCTTCTGTTTCCTTTTCTTGTATGATTGCTGTGTCTAAAACTTCCAATACTATGCTGAACAGAAGTGGTGAACGTGGACAGCCTTGTCTTGTTCCTGTTCTTAGTGGAAAAGATTTTAGTTTTTGCCCATTGAGTATGATGCTGGCTGTAGGTCTGTCATATATGGCCTTTATTATGTTGAGAAATGTTCCCTCTATTCCCACTTTGCTGAGTGTTTTTATCATAAATGGATGCTGTACCTTATCAAATGCTTTTTCTGAATCTATTGATATGATCATGTGATTTTTGCCTTTGCTTTTGTTTATATGATGTATTACATTTACTGATTTGCGAATATTGAACCATCCTTGCATGCCTGCGATGAAACCCACTTGGTCATGGTGGATGATCTTTTTAATGTACTGTTGGATGCGGTTTGCCAGTATTTTCTTGAGGTTTTTAGCGTCAATGTTCATTAGAGATATTGGCCTGAAGTTTTCTTTCTTCGCTGTGTCTTTATCTAGTTTTGGAATTAGGATGACGTTGGCCTCATAAAGAGTTTGGGAGACTTCCATCTTTTTGGATTTTTTGGAATAGTCTTTGAAGGATAGGGGTTAGCTCTTCCTTAAATGCTTTGTAGAATTCTCCTGTGCAACCATCTGGTCCAGGGCTTTTGTGCGTTGGGAATTTTTTAATTACTGCTTCAATTTCTTTTGCTGTTATTGGTTTTTTTCAGGTTTTCTGCTTCTTTTTCATTGAGTTTTGGAAGATTATATTTTTCTAGAAATTTGTCCATTTCATCTAGGTTTTCAAATTTCTTGGCATACAATTCTTCGCAGTAATTTCTTACCATTCTTTGTATTTCTGTGGTGTCAGTTGTAATCTCTACTCTTTCATTTCTGATTGTGTTTATTTGGGTCTTCTCTCTTTTTTTCTTGATGAGCCTGCTTAAAGGCTTGTCAATTTTGTTTATCTTTTCAAAGAACCAGCTCCTGGATTCATTGATCCTTAGAATTGTGCTTTTAGTCTCTGTGTCTTTTAATTCTGCTCTGATCTTGGTTATTTCCTTCCTTCTACTTGCTCTGGGCTGTCTTTGTTGTTGTTCTTCTAGTTCTTGTAGATGTAGGGTTAGGTTGTTTGTTTGAAATATTTCTATCTTTTTTAGGTATCCCTGTATCGCTATGAACTTCCCTCTCAATACTGCCTTTGCTGTGTCCCATAAGTTTTGGGATGTTATAAGTTTATTTTCATTTGGTTCCAGAAACCTTTGGATTTCTTCCCTAATTTCATCCTTGACCCATTCATTCTTTAATAGCATGCTATTTAATCTCCATGATTTTGAGTGTTTTGGGTTTTTTTCCTTGGGGTTGGTTTCTAGTTTCCTTCCCTTGTGATATGAGAAAATGCTTGCTATGATTTCTATTCTCTTGACCTTATTGAGACGTGTTTTGTGTCCTATCATGTGGTCTGTCTTTGAAAATGTTCTGCGTACATTTGAAAAGAATGTAAATTTAGCTTCTTTGGGATGGAGGTCTCTAAATAGATCAGTCAAGTCCATTTCATTTAGGGTATTGTTCAATGCCACAATATCTTTGTTGATATTTTGTTTGGAAGATATGTCCATTTTTGAGAGAGGGGTGTTAAAATCCCCCACTATAATTGTGTTGCTGTCAATATCTTTCTTGAAGTCCTCTAGGATTTTCTTTATGTATTTGGGTGCACCTATGTTGGGTGCATATATATTTACAATATTAGTATCTTCTTGGTGGATTCTTCCCGTGAGTATTATGAAGTGACCTTCTGGGTCTCTCTTTGTGGCCTTTTTTTTTTTAGTCTATTTTTCTGATATGAGAATTGCTATCTCATCTTCTTTTTCCTGTTCATTTGCTTGGAAAATTTGTTTCCAGCCCTTCACTTTCAGCCTGTGCAGGTGTTTCATCCTGAGGTGGGTCTCTTGTAGGCAGCATATGTGTGGGTCATGTTTTCTTATCCATTCAGCTATTCTATGTCTTTTGATTGGAACATTTAATTCATTTACATTTAAGGTTATTATTGATAGGTACTTATTCATTGCCATTTATGTACATGTGTTCCTCTCTCCCTTTGTCTTTTCCTTCCTTTCCTTAAATCAGACCCTTTAGTATCTCTTGCAGAGCTGGTTTAGTGGAGGTATATTCTTTTAGACTTCTTTTGTCTGGGAAGCTTCTTATTTGGCCTTCTATCTTGATTGAGAGCCTTGCTGGGTAAAGTAGCCTTGGCTGCAGGCCTCTGGTTCTCATTACTTGGAATATTTCTTGCCATCTCCTTCTGGCTTGAAGTGTTTCCATTGAGAAATTAGCTGTTAGCCTTATTGGGGCTCCCTTGTATGTTACTGCCTTTTTCTCTCTTGCTGCCTTTAATATTCTCTCTTTGTCTTGAAATTTTGCCATTTTAATTATGATGTGTCTTGAGGTGGGCCTCTTTGGGTTCCTCTTGATTGGAACTTTTTGTGTTTCCTGGATTTGTGTGACTTTTTCTCTCATCAAATTGGGGAAGTTTTCCTTCATTACTTTTTCAAGTAAGTTTTCTATCCCTTGCTCATCTTCTTCTCCTTCTGGTATCCCTATTATACAGATATTATTATGTTTCATATTGTCTTGCATTTCTCTTAATCCCTCTTCATTTTTTCTGAGCCTCTTTTCCTTTTCTTGTTCTTTCTGGGTGTTTTTTTCTACTTTGTCCTCCAATTCGCTGATCCGATCTTCTGCTTCATCAATCCTGCTTTTCATTCCTTCTACTGTGTTCTTCAGTTCAGAAGTTGTATTCTTCATTTCCTCTTGGCCTTTGTTGATAGTTTTTATTTCCTTTTTCATATTGATATAGTTTGCAGTGAGATCAATGTAGCTTCCCTGTAGTTTCTGGAAGCTCATTGTGAGTTCATTTAACTTCCTGATAATCATTGTTTTGAACTCAATATCTAATAGTTGAGTTGCCTCTATTTCATTTAGCATTCCTTCTGAGGCTTCCTCCTTTCCCTTCATTTGTGGATTGTTTCTTTGTCTTCTCATTGTTCCTGAGACTCTTCTTGTTAACCTCTGTTTCTTAACTTGATCTGTTCTGGTTCCTTGTGTTTATGGTGTGAACTTCTGTGGTAGAATACCTGTGAGATTCAGTGGTGTAGTCTTTTTCAGGTATCCTGGTGTTCACAGTTTCCCCCTACTCTTTTTTGTGATCAGTTGGAAGAGTAAGGCAAAATGGGTTAAGACAGCAAACCAGTATTCTATGATATTTACAGTAGCAGCCAGTAGACAAGACATGGGAGATCCTTTGTCTATATATAGTGTAAACCGTGATCTTCCACCCCACTATCCACATTTTAAAAGGTATGGAAAGAAGATAAGACTCTTAGTGGAGAGGAAAGTGTTGTTAGTTGGATCTAGAAAGTCATGATGCTGCGAGAGGTCAGATTCTGAGGTAGGGTAGAATAGTAAATAGGAGTAGTGTGTAAAAGAATAGAGATAACCCCTACAATAATAGAGTTTAGGAAAGTGCGAAGTGAGCCAAGATCTGTGAGGGGTGTTAAGTTGTATTTACAAGTGTATGGAATAAGTCTTATTTACAGTAATATTGAAGCAAGGATCTTGCGGCAGATTCTATGAGATCTAGACAACAAGAATAAGGAGCATAGAATATTGAGTGGTGTACCAATGGGACCCAAGTGAGGGACAGTAAATTATCAACACATTGTGAATGAGATAACAGGGGGAACCTATCAAACGACAGTATAACCAGCCAAGCAAAGAAGATCATGTAGAAAGAAAAAAAAAATACTATTGAAATAAAAAATGTCAGAAAAAAGAGAAAAAGATAATATAAATTTGCAGGCAAAAACAAACAAAAACAAACAAACAACAACAAAAAAAACAGAAGGTGGATTGCAGGAGAGATAGATTTGGAGTGGAAGTAATAGCACTAAGATGGATGGAAGAGAATCATAAGGAATTGAGAGATATAAAAATAATAAGAGTTACAAAATAAAAAGTTGCTTAATAAACAAAAACAAGATAAAATCAAATAATCAAACAACAGCAGGATACGGCGGGAAAAAGAAAAAAAAAGAAAGAAAGAAAAAGAAGAAGAAAACACACACTCACACAGAGAAAAAGATAAAATAAACCAAGAAACAACAACAAAAAAACCCACAAAAGCAAATAAAATAAATAAAAATAAATAAAAAAATTAAAAAATAAACCTCTTGTTGGTTTCTGCCTGGCCAAACCAGTCTTTGTGCTCCTGCGAGCTCAAGCAGGCTGAGGAGTGGTTAAACTGCCTTTCACCTTTCTAAGACAGAACTCAGTCAGACTCAGGGCAGGCCACCAGCTTTTCCCAGAAAGGATTGCTGCCTCCGTCTGGGCTCAGGGCGAAAGCTCCGGAGATGGCAAGGGGTTGCGTCCCTCCCTCAGCTTCGCCAGCACACGCTCTATGCTCAGCGAAGCACCCACCTCTCTTCCTGGTTCATGGTGCCTGGACCAGTCCTATACTTCCCCTCCGGGGGTTGTACGTTCGCGGGGAAACACCATCTCTCCTCCGGTTTCGTGATGGATCCTCCAGGGTTTGGGAGGGGTCACGTACTTCCGTTTGCCCCCACAGCGGGTCCCAGGACCCTGGAAGTGCTGTGTCTTTTCTGGGTTCCCCGCCCGAGAGTCAGGTATCCCGGCAGGGTGCGTGCCCGCTCCAAATCACCTCAGCTCTGGAAGCCCTTCCCTTGTTCATGGCCATGGGGTCTCAGTCTTCCCCGAAATGACACACTCCCCGGGTTGGGGACACAGGCGCCCATGGCAAGGCCTCCACCCCCACGGCAAGGCCTCCCTTGGTCTGGCAGACTGGGTACTCACTCTTCCCTGGAAAGTTCGCGGGTGCCCACAACTCCTGCACTTCTGTTTCCCAAACCTTGTCTGGGGATGGGTCAGGGTGGTAACTCCGCTCTCCTGGGTGCCTGCTCTCTGCGCCTATCACAGGTCCCTTATGTTCCTGAAGACGTCCTCCTACCATCTGTTTATTCAATGTCTGGACAACTTCTGATGCCCTATTTTCATAAATGTTGTGATATTGGTGGTCTCCTGCTCTGTCTCTCCTCAGATCGGCCAAATTCTCCCCCGAGCACTGGAGAAGGGGATCAGGACTCCTCCTACAAGGCCGCCATCTTCCTCTCCCCTCCTAAGATTCTTTTGACAAGGTCATGCTCATCAGTAAATACCCTGCCTTCACTAGGTATAATCCTTCTCAATTTCCTGATAACCTCTTAACATTAATCAGTTTTGTACTGATCAAAGACTCTGCCTGAGAACTTACAAAGCCCATTCTTTCATCGTTTGTGCTCAGTCCTCAACCACTTTGTGATATTTTTACAGCTTTCCTTACTTGAAGGCAAAGTTTCTCAAGCTTGGCATGCTTGGCATTAGGGGCCATATTACTCTGTTGTGGGAAGCTGCCTTGTGTACTGTAGGCTGTGCACCTACCCACTAGTTGCCAATAACACCAAAATGTTAGCTGTGGCAACCAGAAATATGTTCACATGTTGACCAATGTCCCCAGGAGAGGCAAAACTGCCCCAAGGCTCAGGTGGGAGCTTACATCAGCACCTCGCTAACCTATGGTGGGCACCATCCCAGAGTTTCTGATTTGGTGAGGGTAGTGCCCTATTAGTGCATCTGTAACAGGTTCCCAGGTGGTACTTATGCTTATGCTGCTGGTTTGAGACCAGCCTAGAACCATTGTTCTGAGGCCTGACTGCATGCTGGAATCACCTAAGGAGCTTTCAACAAGTTCTACCACCACCAGAACTTCCAGAAATGTGGTACAGGGAGCAATGTTTTCAAAGATCCCCTGGTGATTCTAAAATGGGTCAAAAATCCCTTGCTTAAGGTTTTCAAACTATTTCCAGAATCCCAAACTCCTTAAGAATCTGTGATAAAATTAGTTCACAGTGGACATACTTTCTATTTTTATATTACTTGAAGACCCTACCCTAATATCACTTGAAAGCAGAAATTCTGCAGCAAAATAAAAACAATCCCAAATTATGTAGTTTTGGAGCTTTACCTTTTTTTTTTAGAGTAGGGGAATTCTTTTATTTATTTGTTTGTTTGGTTGGTTGTTTTTTAGGGAGGGAAGGGAGGGAGAAAGAGAGAGAAACATCAATGTGCAGTTGCTGGGGGTCATGGCCTGCAACCCAGGCATGTGCCCTGACTGGGAATTGAACTTGTGATGCTTTGGTTCGCAGCCCACGCTCAATCCACTGAGCTACGCCAGCCAGGGGGAGCTTTACCTTTTTAAAACCTTTTGGTTGATATCACCAGAAATTCCCATCCTACTCTTCAGTAAGTTTAGGGCTAGAAAACAACTTGGCAAAACTGAGAAGTGGGGGTCTTTTCCTTCTATTCTATTCCTTTCCTGTTATATAAAAGTGAGATAGCACTTATAATAAAAATATGCAAGCTTTACCTTCAAAAAATGCCCAAGTCTTTTTCTTTTTTTCAAAGGATGAATCTTCAGAAGCTTCAAGGGAAATCACTGTAAGACAAAAAGGAATGGCACAGCATAAAGCAGGGCAGCTATGGACCAGGCCCACATTGCAATCCAGAATAATGCCGTATGGCATATATGGCACTTTTTATAAAATAATTTTCACTTTTGCAAACCCACATTTAATTGTCAAAACTCACAGGCCATGGGGAGCTTCAATGACTGGCATGTAACAACTGAGAAAGCTGACACACTGGAGGGGAATTAAGATTTCTGTTTAAAGCCAGTAAATGACAAAGCTGAGATGCAGTGCAATAGAAGTCCCAATTGCCTCACATTCTTGCAAAATAAAGAATTCTCCAATGGGAAGTCCAAGAACCAAAACATTATTTCTTTTACAATTTGATGTCCCAAGATAGAGAAGCCTGAGGTCACCTGATGACTCAGGGTTAGCGCTCTGAGCACCATTCCTCTTTCAAGACAGTCACACAAAGCAACAAGCATCTGATTCTGAGATTATGTTGTCTTGTCAGCTTTCAGTCAATGGTTGATCACTGAATTCACTGTGCCTGCTTTCAACAGTCATGGAAACAGAACTGAGTTACACTGTGTTAAACCTTGAACATCATACTAAAGAGTCTGAAACCATGCAAAGGTCCCATGCACAGTAGTAATATTATCATAAGTAAAAAATCTAAAAATTAACATAACAAAAAATGTCAAATATCAGAAAATTAAAATACTGTCCAAGAGAACTTCCTGAGGTGATAGAAATGTCCTATCTGTACTGTATACACAGTAGCAGTCACTGGCCACATGTGGCTTTGTGGCTAGTCCACATGGGACTGAGAAAGTGAATTTGTAGTTGTATTTCATTAATTTAAATTTAAATAGCCACATGCATTCAGTGCCTATCAAATTCAGCACTCTAAAGAAGAGAATGTAGGACTCTAATAAAAAAAAAATGTATCTATCTACCTACCTTATCTATCTATCTATGTTATCCTTCAGAGACAAATTAGGATAGCTGAACTGTATATGCACATATGTAATTGTGTAATATAAATGTATTTATGAAATATAAATATGTAATTAAGAAAGCTGAAATGCTGATGTTTTCAGCTTTTCTAATTGTTCTCAGAAAGAGGGTTTTGGTTTGCTATAAGTTAGTCTGACATTACTGAACAACTCCTTTCCCATTTGAACCTAAATTTCCTAAAACCATAAGAAGTATCTTCTACCTCTACATACCCATCATTTGGCACACTGCCTCATAGCTGGTAGATGCCTAGTAAACAAATGATTTTTTTCTTTCTAATGGTCCCACAAAGTAAGCGATCTGGAAGTCTAGGAATGGATTCAGTAGATATTTGGTCTTGCATGTCATATTATATACAATTTGTCCACCATCTTCCTTACTTAATTTGCCCCATCCACAGCCTATAATCACTGACTACCAGAGCAACAAATCAGTTTCCCCCTCAACAATTTAAACTAAGAAACAGGGTACATATGGTTGCATAGACCCTGGGGCCGAAAGAACCTGTGAACTTTGAGGCAGGAAGCTGTTTGGAAAACAGGCAAGAAGAAGAGCATAGAAGGCAGAACCTGTAAGGGAAAGGTAGAGGTGAGAGGTACTATGGGGCTGCCAGACTTGATGTTGATGGCACTTTGGGTCCCAAGAGGGTTGATGTATTACTTTTGCTATCCTGGCATCCCATGAGCTCTATAGCCTTAAACTATCGCCTTTTCTCTTCTGAGTTACCTTAAATGAGTTTTCATAGCTTCAAGTAATAGAGCCTAGGCTAGGCTAGGCCAACTACAAAGAATCTTAATGACATCAATACAGAATTAAAAAGAAATCTCCAGGGTGCTTATGCTTTCAGACAGTCAGGTATGCTTATCATGATCCAGAGCCTTACCACTTTGAGTGTGCTCCACAGACCAGCAGCTTCAGTGTTGCCTGGGGGCCAGCCAAAAGTGCAGAATCACTAGGGTCCCAAATCCTACTGGATCAGCATCTGCCTCTAAACCCAGACTCCCTGGGTGGATCATAGGCCCTTTAGAGTTTGAGATGAACTGATGTACACTGGGTTGAAACACTAAGTTGCCATGTGCTGGTTGTATGACTGGGAAAGTCACTTTACTTCCCAGTAATGCAGGGATAATAAGTCCTACTCTCAGGGTAGGTGTGAGCATCAAATATATTAAAACACGTGAAGTGCTCAGAACAGTGCCTGCAACCTAGTGAGCCATCACTATCCACAAGGATGTTAGTTCTCTAAGACTAAGATTTTAGTCTATTTTATTCCCTGCTCTAACTTCTACACACAATTCCAGCGTGAACCTTTGCTGTCAGCCCTTTGCCTCAAAGTGTGAATCTTTGACTGTTCAAATGGTCCATAAGAAAGAGCTCCCTGCCCTTGGAGCTAAATGTCTGCAGCTCAAACAGGCTGTTACCATTCTAGCAAAGACCACCTTTCATTCATTTTTGATTTTTTCCTTCTCAAATTTGTTGGTTCTTTAACTAATCCAATTACAAGTCCCTTTGCCTCATTTGGGACAGAAGGTAAGATCTCCCTAATTGACACATGGAGATATGTGCAGAAAGAGCCTGCAAACCAGGGTTCTAAGCTAATGGGTCTGTAAGAGAGGAATTCAAGGATGCTCATCTCCCCTAGTAGCTGCTATTTTATGGGAAAGTGCAGCACCTTTGATCAGTAACATCAGTCATACTGTTTATCTGTTCCTGCAATAAAGAAAAAACATGGATAAACTCTGCCACTGTTTCAGAAACTTTTCCAAGTTTCTGCATTACAATCTTGTTTCAGCTGCTAATCCCCTGCTATCTCAGAGTGATTTTGATACAGTCAAGCCATGTGTCTGAGTCCACAAACCAGAAGGACACACTGTGGATAGAGCTAGGCCACCATAACAGCAGGGCTTTGTAGTGGACAAGAAGTAGCTCCACTGACTTTATTAGTGGATCTCCCTCCACAGTCAGCCTGGGGAAGCTGAGTGGAAGAGGCCACTGAGGACTAGATGAGATGGCAGAGGATGAAGTTCTTCAAGGAAATATTTTGACTGACCAAGGAAAGAGTGGCAAATTTTCAGATTACTGAACAACAACAGATTACTAATGTTGGTCAAAAACACTATGAGATAAAATGCAATCTCTTGATCAAAGAGCATGTGCAGTGGTTTACAATAACTTTAGCCATCAGAAAGTGACAGCCCATCACTTTCAACAGTGTTTGTCTCACCTTGTGATCTAACCAGACTTCCAGACAATTGAGAGAAGACAACAGCAGCCCTTTATAACCAAAGTCCTAGTTCTGACTAAGCACCAGCTTAGGGAAGCTGAAAGTCTTTACCTTCTGACAGCTACCTAGGACTGAGGCAGTTCTCAGTTTAATCCCTCAAAGATTAGGGAGTCACAGACTGCCAGCTTTTTTAACCAATGAGTTGTCTTATAGAGTTTTCATGGTGGGTGGGGGCGGTACTCCTCTGGGTAATGGAGTAATGGGACTTTAGTCCCTGGCCAGGAGGGAGCATAACCGAAGGCAGTAACACTGCATGACTCTCCCCAACTCCCATCTTCATTCACCCTCCTTCTTACCCCTAATCTAAGTGAGCTTCTGACAAGCTACCCTGATCTGAATGAGAGGAATGTGGTCAACGTCCTATTCTGGGTGGCCTCTGTCTTGCCATGTGCTCTGAGGCTGGACTTTCAGCAAATAGCTAACATAGGAGTGGGCAGTGTGTGCCCCTTGGGAACGTTTAATTACCCCAGTTCCTGGGAGTGTTGCTAGCCCTGTTTCCCAGAGAGTCCTACTTGGGGCCACTCATATGTACCCTTCTTTTCCATCCTTCCTGGATCCAGAGGTCCCAGGAGGGTGGGTGGTATAAAGAACCCCCCCTCCCACAGGGCTCAGGGCCTGGAAGAGGGTGGAGAGGAAGAAGCCCATTTGGCCTCAGTGTCAAACCACTTTTCTCAGTACAGCTTTATAAGGCATAGAATGGGTATTTGGTTTCTGTCTGACTCCCATGCCCACTTAGGAGTTGCATGGAGCTCACAGTGGAGAAGGGAGTAAAGAGCACTCCAAAGTTGTCTTCAACTGACCTACTGACTGCTTTGTAATTTCCTTGGGACCCTGGTACCCAGGTCAAGGCCATCTGCCCTTCTGGTGAGATGGTGGCCCAGATGCCAAAGCTGCAGGTGGTGCTAGGGCCCCTCCCTGAGTGAAAGGGCATGTTGTGACATATACCATGTATTACCTCCTCTGGGAGGAACTGGTTAAAAGTGTGCCAGGATCAAACAGTCTGGAAGAATACAGCACAGAGGTACTAAGACACACAGATCATATCAGTCTTATGTCTGGAGGAAGCAGGGTAGAAAGAAAGACTCTTAGTCAAATCCCATTTAATAGGGCCTATGGGGACACCATCACTCTGAGAGGTGTGAAAAATGAGAGCCTTGATTCCTAACTTGAACAGAATGTCCACTGTCTCCCCTGGGGAGGGCACGTTTCACAGGCTGTGGCAGATTGTGTTCCCTGAGTTCACGCCAAGACTCTTTGATAATGACAATGCCCAGGGCCAAGGGACCTCTACTTCCCTTCCTGGTATTTGTTCACCAATGATAGTGACATCTTTGTCTGGACCTGTGTTGAAGGACTGATCTCATCATTCATGGAACAAATGGCTGATGATTTTTAGAGGCCCTGGGAAGGCTCCCTTTTTCCCAGTACTCTTTCCTACCTGTTCACCTATGCCCAAATCCCTTTAATAAAGAATTATACAATTAAAAGCTTAATTTGTACCCAGAGGTTACATTCAAAGTGAGGTGCACATTTATGACACAGAAGCCTTCCAGAATGCAGGTATTGATGGAGAGGAAAGTAAAAAGGGCCCAGCACAGACATAGGAGTGAGCGGGCCCGAGAGAACAGTGGCAAGGATATGGGGAAAGACATGGAGAGTGGGAGACACACCTTCATTTTTCTCTTCCTATTGCTGGTCAGTCTGAGCTAAAGTATTTTCCAGATTCTCCAGATCTTCCCTTAGTGCCCAAAGCCTAAGATTTCTAAAATTTTAGTGTTAGGAGAAGTAACTGGAATTCTGGTTAAAATGGAGAATTCCAGGCATCAATCTGAGCTTCTGGTCTGAGAAATCTGTGGAAAACTCATGAATCTGTATGATTATGGAGCACACCTTAAAGAAAATTCTGAAACTTGAGGTCTCTGGAACCTACTAGGAGAAGCCTTGCCTCACACACTCCTAGTGAAAGTGGGCACCAAGCCCACAGAGACATGGGAGAGGGAGTTCAAGTTATGAGGGGACAGACCCTGGGCCTCAATCTCCTATCCAGCATAGGGCAGGGTCCAGGTCTAGAAACTAAACCAATCCCTCTTCATTTTAATCCAGGGAGAACAAGAAAACAGCAAAACCTAAGGACTAAGACAATCACACAAGTATTGTTTTCAAAGGACTCTAAAAGGGCCCCTTTAAGTAGCAGTCTTTCAGTACAGTGAATACAAAGTGAAGAGCATGGCTTTAGAAGAAGTTCTTTTCAAAAGGGCAGGCATCTATAATAATCCATGTGTCTTCCCATGTGCTGACTCAAACAGAGAAACTAGAGAAAATCTGAGTAAGAGAAGCCTTCTCTAATGATCACCTAATAATACTTACACACTCCCTCCCCAATAAATATGATGCCTTAGAATGTCTCACTATGTTTTACTTGTTTATCTTGTTTCTTACCCTCCCCAGCTGAAGGGCATCGATCGTATCTTTTCTTCACTTCTAGAATCCTTCCTGGTTGTAACAAGTCATAGCTACTTTGAATGAAAGAGTGAATGGAACAAACATTAGACCATATTGGTGGGTCGAAGTGCTAGGACCATGACATTATGACATTCTGGGAGACAGGAAAGAGAGGCCAGGGCAAGGGGCCCCATCTTACCCAGCTGTTTTCCTTCCCCTGAAAGCTGTACCTCAGAAGTGTTGGGAGTGCACCACCAGCACACCAGGCCAACAAGACAGCTTACTACTGAATTCTGGCCAAGATGGAGGTGTAGGTAGATATGCTTTGCTTTCTTGCACAATCAGAAGAAGGAGAACAAAAAAATTAAAAATGAAAATAACCAGAACTGCCAGAAAATCAAACTGTATGGAAGTTGAACAACCAAGGAGTTAAAAAAGAAACATTTATCCACACTGGCAGGAGGGGTGGAGACAGGCAGCTGGGGTGGTGAGGATGTTGGGCAAGGAGACAGACCAGGTAGGTGTGAGGTGGCGGCTGATGGTCTGAGCATTCCCACATTTGTGCATGGAAAAGTCAGGAGATACAACTAGAAAGAGAGGCAGACCGCACAACCCAGGGTTTCAGTACAGAAAACTAAAACCTCAAAACCTCTGGCTGGAAAAAGTTGTGGGGACTGAGGCAGCAGGAGGAACTCTCAGCCTCACAGGAGAGTTTGTTGGAGAGATCCATAGGGTCCTAGAATGTACACAAACCCACATACCCAGGAATCAGCACCAGAAGGGTCCAATTTGATTGTGAGTAGCAGGAGAAGTGACTGACAGCAGGCCAAGAGCCAAGTGAGTGTCATTGCTCCCTCTCTGACAACTCCCACACATACAGTGCTACAACCCAGTGACTTGGGTTGCCTCACCCTGGTGAATACCTAAAGTTCCACCCCTTATAATGTAACAGGTGCACCAAGACACAAAGCATGTCCCAAATGAAAAAAAAGATCAAAACTCCAGAAAAAGAATTAAGCCATGAGGAGATAGCAAGCTTACCAGATGCATAGTTCAAAACACTAGTAGTCAGGACTCTCACAGAAATGGTTGAGTATAGTCGCAAAATGGAGGAAAAAGTAAAGGCTGTGCAAAGTGAAATAAAGAAAAATAAACAAGGAACCAACAGTGAAGGGAAGGAAACTGGGACTCAAATCAATGGTTTGGACCAGAAGGAAGAAAGAAACATTCAACCAGAACAGAATCAAGAAACAAGAATTTGAAAAAATGAGGAGAGGCTTAGGAACCTCCAGAACAACTTTAAATGTTCCAACATCCTAATCATAGGATTGCCAGGAGGAGAAGAGGAAGAACAAGAAACTGAAAACTTATTTGAAGAAAATAATGAGGGAGAACTTCCCCAATCTGGTAAAGGAAATAGACTTCCAGGAAGTCCACAAAGCCCAGAGTCCCAAAGAAGTTGGACCCATGGAAGCACACTCCAATGCACATCATAATTTCATTACCCAAGATTAAAGATAAGGAGAGAATCTTAAAAGCAGCAAAAGAAAAGGAGACAGTTAGCTACAAAGGAGTTCCCATAAGATTATCAGCTCATTTCTCAAAAGAAACCTTACAGGCAAGAAGGGGCTAGAGAGAAGTATTCCAAGTTGTGAAAGGCAAGGACCTACATCCCAGATTGCTCTATCCAGCAAAGCTATCATTTAGAATGGAAGGGCAGATAAAGTGCTTCCCAGATACGGTCATGCTAAAAGAGTTAATCACTAAGCCCTTATTCTATGAAATGTTAAAGGGACTTATCTAAGAAAAAGAAGATAAAAAATATGAACAGTAAAATGACAACAAACTAACAACTATCAACAACCAAACCTAAAGGTAACAGAAACAAAACCAAAGTAATCAAACAACTAGAAAAGGAACAGAATCACAGAAATGGAGATCACATGGAGGGTTATCAGCAGGGAGGGGGAAGGGGAAGAATGGTGGGAAACTTACAAGAAACATAAATGGTAGGTACAAAATAGACTGGGGGAGGTTAAGAATAGTATAGGAAATGGAGAAGCCAAAGAACTTATACATATGACCCATGTACATGAACTAAGGTGGGGGAATGCTGGTAGAAGTGGGGTGCAGGGCAGAGGGGTATAAAGGAGAGAAACAAATGGGACAACTGTAATAGCATTATCAATAAAATATACTTTAAAAAAAGGACAGCCTTCTACGCAATGTTCTGGCCTCAGTGTGACATGCTTTGAGTCTGTTATGATTCACTTTATAGCCTCTGAGTTCTTAGTTTCTTAGAATGTCGAAGTCCTCAAACCTCAAGTAGAAGGTGATTCTTAAGTTCTTTCAAGTTGAAAGGACAGAGGCAGAATTTAAGGCCCAGATCTTTGGTCTGTAGACCTGCCAATTTGCACAAAGGGTGCATTACAAATCTGGAGAGCAGATGCCATCCTGCCTCAGTTTGCTCAGGCAGCATTTTTCACAGATCAATGGAAGAAAAAAATCTATAGGGACTGGAAGAGGTTGATGGTATGAAATATGTACAGAAAAAAAACCTTAAAAGGCCCTTAAATAAAACAAAAATAAGTCTAAACCTTGCTACAAATTTTAAAAAGTAATGTACTCAGTTCACTGGCCCTTCTTATTCAGTGATGGTTCCCAGGGAAAAAATTAAATGTAGCTGTGTCCCCACTATTTACTAGAACAGCATTCTCAGAGAAGGTAACTGAAGCCCCAGAGACACAGAGACCTTCTCTGTTTCTGCTCTCAGAAGCTTGCCTATGGATTTTGTTTCCTCTTGACCTCCAAGACTCAGGCCAAAGGCAGTCAGTCTCTCTTGGGGCTCAAGCAAAGCATCCTGCAGTGATGGAGCAACTGATGAGAAATGGAAAAGCTCTAGCTTTGTCTATTTCAAGTCATTCTTTCCTTTGCATTCACTCTAAAACAAATTCTAAAAACCAAACAAAAAGAACAAACAAAAAACAGATTCAACAGACTTTCCTCATCTCCCTGCAGTTGGAAAAGAACTTTGCATTCTGAAATGCATTCAGCTGCAGAATACCAAGGACATGTGTGTCCCCAGTCAGCATCTAAGAAACTTTGATACTTAGGGTTTGGTAACTGGCCCTGTCCAGATACAACTACGGGATGGGTCTACATTTTTCCTTGCTATTACCTTCCACTCCTCATCGCCATTAATTTAAATGATATTTTACCAAAAGGTTTAGATCATTCATTCATTCTTTCATCCAAAGGAACTGTTATTGAGCCCTTTTGTACACCATGCATTGTCAGGTGTGAGGATGCATTTAAGAAGAATCTGGCATTGTCTCTGGAGTCAAGTTCCCTGCCAAGTCTACCTTGCTAACTTTCCTTATATCACTATGCACCCTGGCCTTCACTAAGCACAAACACGGAGCATCCAACTCCATCCACTCATTTGCAAATTCCTTTCCTCCATTGTCCACATCTTTGCTCAGGCTAGTTGGTCTGATATGGCATGGCCTATACTGTCATAGCCCTTCTCGCCCTGGAGCCCAGCAAAATCCCACATCCTCCCAGGTGACCTTCTCATATTCTCCCAAGAATGCACCCTTGTCTATCTCTTACTCCACTGCCAAAGTCACATTCTTGTATGGCCCTTTCACATTCTCATTCTATTAACTACCTCGATAACATTTGTCCAATCTACAAGTATACCCACATCTACATATGTCTTCTCTAGACTGCGAGGCTGGTGACCCAGGAGGGTGGAAACCAAACCTCTTCACTCTCACTTCTTTTTGGGCAAGGCACAGTAGCCACAGGCTCATCCCATGGCAGGTTACACATTTGCTCACTTTATGTTTTCACTCTCTTCAATTATTCCAAAACAATGGCAGTTGAAATGAGGGTAGGTACAATGAAGAACTGTCTTAAGCATTGTTTAAATTACACTCCAGTTGTCAATTTGTTCCCTTTGAGTATATGGACCTGTTGACACTTTAAACATCATGATGTGTGCTTGTTTAATTAAGCAGTAGCACTCAATGTTTAGTTAATCTCATCCCTAATTATCTCCATGTCTCTGGAGAAAAAGGAATTATTTAATTTCTTTCACTGAAACTTGAAACATCAGTTCCCTGTGGCAGTACTCTCAGATCCAATTATTAAATTCCCTCTAATCTTATATTATAATTTCATCTTTGCCCCTGAATACTTTTAGGTAATAGTCTTCTGTTTGCTTTGTCCGCTCCTCATATTTAAAGCTTACATATATGGTTATAAGTCAAGTAACAATTTGGCTTATTAAATTATGCTATGTGGGGTTAGACTGAAATACTGATTAAATTTCAGGAGACAGCCTTTGCAAATTGCTTCTATTATCAGCATTTTCATTGTTGATGAAGACATCTCCATTTCAGAATATCAGACTGCTTCTGAGTCTGTGGGTATTTGAGCTGGGCTCAACAGCCATTGCCTCAACAGGCAATTTGTTTATGAAGTTTGGGGAATCGAAGCTGTTGAACATCTAAAAGCAAAAGCCTAATATGAATGACAATGTCACTCTGAACCCTAGGAGGTTGTGCTCCCTGGTATGAAGGACCCATGTTGTTCCCCCAGGCTGAGCCCTGAATACTGGCCTATCTCCAAGCTTATCAACGGCTAAGGATGTGTGGCACTTGGGACTGGCCAGGGCCTGCCCTTATCTGGAAGCCCTCAGGCTTCACCTCAGAAACTGTCTCATGGACACGTGATGAAAAGGCTTTGGGGCTAGTCCAGCCTCCCATCCCTTCCCAGGCTGCCCTCTTGCTTAGAACATGATCTGTACATCCTGGGAGGGACATGCTAGATCAGTGTCTGAGGAAGACACAAGTAAGGGTCACAGGGACATCCAGCAGGATGGAAAAGGCTATGAGACTCTGAAAGCTTGGGGAAGAGTCAAGGAATCACTAAAGAGCAGAGACAGAACACAGACAGAAGTACCTGGATGTGGGGACACTGAGTGGAGATGGGGAAGGGCATGTGGAGGGCAATAGGGACCCTGACTTCCCAGTAATGGAAAGACAGCCACTTCATTTACAAATTGCACACCAACATATGCACAGCAAATGACCTGCCAATGCTGAGTGTGGAAAACAGATGCAGGTCAGACAGTCCTATGTGTCTGCAAGGACAGAGCATAACAACCATCCTCAATTTATTACCAAAAAAAAAACCACAAATTACCACAACTAGTGATATATTATTTTGCACTTAATGGAGAGATTTGGGTCCCTACATGTCAAATCTTCACTTCACTTCAAAGTGACCTTGGAATTTACTCAAAAGGTAACAGCTTATCTCAGTCTCGAGGGATATGTTATGCTTTCAGATTTTAGGACAGAAACACTTATATTATGTTGTTGGACCCCAAAGCAAAAAAGCAAAACTTGTCAGCTGTTTCTTTTGGCCCAAGGTGACCAAGAACCAAGAATACTTGGAAATCTCTGCACTAGTTTATCTATGATATCTTCAGTTCAGAAACCCTTGAACACTCCCAAAATAAGTAAGTCACCCTGAGAAAGAGATAGTTCTCTGAGCAGCTTTGTCTTCCTGTTGGAAAGTATACAGAACTCTGCTCATACTTCCCTAATTTCCATCCTGACTTCCTTGTTCCACCAACTCCAGCCTTGCTGTGCCTCCCATGTTTGGTGCAGGGCACTCAGGACTGACTTCCCTGATATTCCTGGGGTTGGGTGGGTTCCCTCACCATGCCTTACCTGCAGTGAGGCCCACACTTGCATCTCACCTGCTCATGATGAAGGAACTAGGAGCAGTTACCTCAGGATGGTTGTCACTGGAGCTGAGGACACAGGGCTCACTAGGCTGCTGAAATGGAGGTGAGTACACCACACACCCACCTGGAACACTATGGTACTCTGGATTTTGTACAGATTGACCTTGTGGGATCCTAGGAAAGCTGCTGCATCCTCACTCTGAAGTGCTGCTCTTCCCCTTCTCTACATGGCCAATGGGCTGGAGAGAAGTCGCTCCTCCTGCTGCCCCAAATGTTTCCCAGGGCTCCTTCCTCGGCCCTGCCCATTGGGAATCTCACACCTCCCATGCTTTCACCTCTCTGACTCAGAAATCAGCTCTAACTAGCCAGATCAGACAGAAGCACCATCCCATGTGTGTACATGCCAACTAGACATCGGTGCAGGATGACCTCCTGCCGCATCACTCTCAATCCTAAACTTCACCTCTGGAGCGGCTCCTTCTCTTGTGGTCCCTCTGTCAGCTGTGGGCACCACCTTGGCTGTCACCCCACATCTCTCTCCCTTGCCCATATCCAGTCAATCCTAAAGTCTTCTCATTTGACCTCTTAGTGTCTCTCCATTCCTATTTCCAAATTTAGTCCTCCATCATGTCAAGCCTGAACAACCACAAAAGACATTCCCTCCTCACCCTCTTGTCTGGTGCCTCCAGATCCGTGTCCTAAGCAGTCAAGACAGGGACCTAACAAAAGACTTTAAATGCTTTGCAGCCTAAAGCAGAGATTCCTCAAACTTCCTAATGATAAAATCACCTGGACTACATGTTAAATATTCAAATTCCATCCCAAACCAAAAAGGCCAGAATCTCCTGGGCAGAGGTTTAGGAGTCTTCATGTTAACAGTGGCCCTGATGATGCTTATCAGTAGGCAAGGTTGACAATACTGGCCTACAAAATCAAGTGTAAATTCCTTCATATTTGGTGTAAGCCTCCTTCCCCTAGTTATCCATCGCTGCCCCTGCCTCTCAGCTTAGGCTCCAAGAGTCCTGACCCACTGTTGTAGGGCCTTCACATACTGAGCATACTGAGATGTCTCTCCTTCCCATTCCCTGCCCTACCCAAATGCCAGTGTCAGTGTAAGCACTGACCTCTCCCTCAGCCTAGGGGCCCTCCTATGTGATCCCATGATATTTGCATGTTTATCATTGCATTTACATGGTGACATCATATCTGTTTATGCATCTGCCACCCCTATGGACAAATCCATGTATATGTCCCCAAGTTTCCAGTGTAGCAAGGGCTTGGAGCACAGCAGGTGCTCAACAAAGGTCCTCCGAGTGAAGGAGCAAATGAATCCACCAAGAACTGCTGAACTCCAGGCGATATTATTTTCCAGTTCAATTTCTTCACTGAGCCAACAAAAGCTTCCTTGGTTGAACTTATTATGGCTCTGAAGGCTGCCACTCATTTCCTTATCATTTTTGACACTCTTCTGTAGTTTGAATCTATCTTTTTAGATATGTGGTTCCCAAACTGGACTGTGTACTCTGCATTACCGTCTCACCAGCTCAGTACAATTGACACAATTACTGTTCTTCTCAGGGACACCAGGACAATTTGTACATGGACGGAAATGACACCGGCTGTTTGTGCTGCCATATCACATTGCAGATGCACATCTAATTCACCACCATTATCACCAAAGTCCCTTCACAGAGACAGCCTCTTAGCCTCCTGTTGACTACCCAACAGTGACTGCAATCCATTTTCCCCACATGTATTACTTTACCATTTTCCAAATTGAATCTCATTCTGTTATTTCCTGCCCATATTTCTTACCTCTCTGGATTCATTTTTATTATGTTTTACTCCTTGCTAACATTAAGAACATTTGCCAATTTTGTATTTTCTGTAAAGTTCATTAGGGTACAGTATGCTCCTTTTTCAATGTCATTGATAAAACAATTAAATGAAATGAAACCCAACATTGACCCCCCTGGTTTCCACTGGAAATTTCTCCAGAGGGTTCAATGCCCTGTGTCACTTAGGACATGTCAATCCATTTTCCTGCAGGCTGGGCTTTCACTCAGTGAGAGGGCTGCATGGCACAAGCAAATGAAGGATCTGTGTGACATTCTGTACCTTTTCTTCTACTTTGGGTAATAAAAATGACATTGACAAGTTCATCTGGCATGACAGACTCTCTAAAGTAAGCCAAATATGACTCCATTGTCATCTAGAGGGTCATAATGTATATACATTCTACATTATTTATCATTTCATTTTGTGCCAACCAGCAACAATAACCTTATAGCCAAAAGCCCTGCTGCAGTCTCACACATACATACATTAGAGTTGCAGATAAGCCCCAATTTTACACTTCCCCATTCATCAAAATCATCATTTTCCATCATATCTTAATAATTTTCATATTAACACATAAAATGGCTATGTATGCTATACTCCAAATTGCTACATCCTGTGTTTCTTAGCCAAACACTTTTAGGGGTGTCCTCAGGAAAAAGCCATGACAAATTCATTCATTAGTATAAGGCTTTTCCCCAATAATTTGCTACTGATTTCCCTTTGTCACACACACAGCATGAACACATGCTTAAGACTAACCCTGTTTGGGAGGAAACTCAAAAATATAAAGAGAAAAGCAAAGAATACTGCTGATATTGAGGTGGGCTGGTTATTTGTTTTGTTCTTAGGTTTTTGTTCCTTTCTTCTACTTTGCATGATGATGGCAAAACATTTTAAAAGCACAGAACTAATGAGCTGGATTTGTCAGTTACACAGCATGAATATAACAGGCTGCAGATTATTCCCAACTCCCTGGGCATCCCTTTAATTTATCCTTTTCTCTCCCACCCCAGAGAGCTAAGCAAAGTATGAGTAATAAGAACTAGTATTGTACTAATAGACTTGACTCCATAGTAATATATACAAAAAAATCCAAAAATGCTAAACTGTAATCAATGTTCATGATAATTTAGTTGTGGCACCCCAATAATATTCATGAGTTTAATTTACTCAATAACCAGGCAAGTGAGCTTTCCCAGTAATGACCTTTGCAGCTGGTGGGCTCATTGACTTTCTCATCTCCTCCTCAGAGAAGAACTTCTGACCTTTCTGAAGTGATCATTCATGGGTCAAAAAGAATTCCAGCTAAGGAAAAATGAGATGTCCTGGAAAATGCAAAAAGTGCCAAAAGGCAAGAGGCATGCAAGGTCCTTGATTTTTAAAAAAGTAGAAACTAGGTTTTAAAACTATAGGCTATAGGACTTTTCATCTATCCATGACAGGTTTCTAGAATGGATTTTCTTTATTATTAAGACTATTTTTTAAGAGAAATTTTAGATTCAGAGCAAAATTGAGGGAAAGGTACAAAGATTTCTCATATACCCTACACATGCATATACTCCCATACTATCAGCATGCCCCACCAGAATGGTACAATTGTTATCATCAATGAACCTACACTAATATACCCACATCACACAAGGTCCATAGTTTACATTAGGGTTTACTCTTAGTGTTGTACATTCCATGCATTTGGACAAATTATTAATGACATGAATCCACCATTATAGTATCATACAGAGTGTTATCACTGCTATAAAAATCATATGTGCTCCCCACCTATTCATCTCTCCCTCCTACCTAACCCTGGCAACCCCTAATCTTTTTACTGTCTCCAAAGTTTCCTTTTCTGGAATGCCATAGAGTTGCCATCACACAGTTGGAGAGCTTTTCCAGTTTGGCTCCTTTCACTTAGTAACATGAATTTAAGTTTCCTCAATATCCTTTATGGCTCAATAGCTCATTTCTTTAGAATAGATTTATAAATATAGGTTTTAAGAAATTAGAAAAGGAAAAGTACATTACTAAGAGACATTGTCAGGCCAATCCCAATTGCTTTTCTGATAGGTTTACTAGTGGGATAATGAAAAAAAAAAACATGGATATCTCAAAACTGGCTTTTTAGTAAAGTAATTGACAGTTTCTAACAGTATCCATGTGAGCTAAATGGCAAAATATGGTCAAGATAAAAGCTCAAGTGCTAAAGTTAAAATTCCTAGTACTTCAACAACAAGAGATGACTCACTACCTACAAAGTGCTGGCCAACATACTAAGGTAAGAAAAAGTAATGAGATATAAATTTGCACATATCACTGACAAGCAACTAAAAAAGACTACATGCAAACAAAAAGTGAGATAGAGGAGATCCAAGATGACCTCAGAACAGGTGGAAGATACACTCACCTCCTCCCAAGACCAAACTGGTATTACAACAAAAATATAGATCAATTATCCTGAATAGCCAACTGAAAACTAGCTGAACAGGAGTCTTATAACCAAGGATTGGTAGAAGCCACATCGAGACTGGTAGGAAGGGCTGACATGCAAAAAGGACTTGCTCCACTCCCATGGGTGGCAGCTGAGATACTGCAGGTATATCTCAGATGTAAAGGTCACCCCAAGAAGTATGGGGTCTCAACCACACACCAGGTTCCCCAGCCCAAAGCACCAGAACTAGGAAGAGGCACCCACATAACATCTAGATCCCCTAAGTCTCATCAGCTACTCTCCCTCCCCCAACTCCCTACTGAAATCAAGTTCCTGGCAGACTTTGGAGCAGACTAAATGGTGTAGCTCTAGGATAGAAGAAATTTTCCCCCCACATGCTGGACATGTGTAGAGCCTTCCCTTCACACAGCCAAATCTTTTTCTGTTAGGGACTGATAAATTCTGCTGGCTTTACACTAACAACTCCCTGAGACCCTACTCTACCACAAAGGTATGCAAGCATCCAACAGGTAGCACCTAGACTTGTTATACCCTGGTACATTTGCTAAGTGATCCCAGACCAAGCACTGGCAACAAGTTTCCATGTATCATTCTGGGGAAAACCAGTTATCCCTACCTGCTGACTCCCTGAGAACCTATCTCATGCAACTCAAGTACTGCCAAAGGCTCTTTCAGTAGCTGAGTCTAACAGGCAGTCAGAAAGCTGAGGCAGGTAGAAGTGGATCTCAGGACCCTTTGGGACTTTTGCTGGCCTGCCTCTGGGCCTGCTGATGGTAAAAGCTGGACTTGGTGTACAGCCATATCCTTCCCACACATACCCAGGCCCAGCAGAAGCAGCCACATACTGTAGATTGCTTTGTAACTCCAAACACGTTGCTCACAGCCAGTCACAGGCAGCTTCTGACATTGGTCTGCAAAAGAGTCCCTCCCCAAAAGTCTCAGAACCAATACCCAGTGGTCAGCTTCAGATAATATCAGAGAAAGATTCAATATGCTCCACAAGTAGCATATCCAAAGGAAGATCTCAGAAGGCACCAGACCCTGCTGAGGGGAACTCCACACTTGTAGTCGGCACCTGCACAGTAGCTTGTAAACTGTGATTGGAACTGATGCTCACAGTCAGCCAGCCTGAAGGTTGACACCACACAGGAACAGACCAGTAGCAATTAGGACTCAATTATAACAGGAGGACCCACATAACCCACACAAGGGTCATTCCTTTATTCCTTATATGGAGCAACCAGCACAAGTTATAAAGGAGATTTCACCACAGGGACCCACAGGATGCCTACTACATAAGGCCACCATACCAAGACTGGGAGTCATAGCAGATCAACCTAATATATAGAAACCAACACAAAATGGCAGCCTAGATAGGGAGACAAAGAGATGTGTCCAGAAGGAAATAATAGGAGAAATCTCCAGAAAAAGAGATAAGTATAATGGAAACAAAAATTTACCAGACATAGAGTTCAAAATATTGGTTGTAAGAATGCTCAAGGAATTTAGTGAGAACTACAAGTAACTTAGAGATCTACAACATGAAAAAGAACAAAGAAACCATTTTTAAAAGCCAGCAATGAATAATACAAGATTTGAAATGAAGCGTACACTAGAAGGAATAAACAGTAGTTTGGATGAAGCAAAGGACTGAATCGCTGATATAAAAGGTAGAAAAAACACCCAATCAGAGGAGCAAAAAATAACAATAACTTTTAAAAACGAGGATAATTTAAGGACATTTGAGACAACATGAAGTAAGCCAACATTCATATCATAGGAGTACCAGAAAGTGAAGAGAGCAAGCAAACAATCAAGAAACTATTTGGAGAAATAATGACTAAGAACTTCCCTAAATGATACACAAGTCCAGGAAGAGCAAGGAGTCATAAACAAGATGGTCCCAAAGAAGCCCATACAAAGTCATAATTAAAATGACAAAGGTTAAAGACAAAGAGCAAATCACAAAAGCAGCAAGAGAAAAACAGTTAGTTGCCTAAAAGGGATCTCCCATAGACTTCAGTTGATATCAAAATAGAAACATTTCACGCCAGAAGGAATTGGCATCAAATATTAAAGAGATGAAAAGTAAGGACCTACAACTAAGATTACTTTACCCAGCAAGGCTACCATTCAAAAACTGAAAAAGAAATAAAAAGCTTCCCAGACAAGAAAAAGTTAAAGGAGTTTGTTACCACCAAACCAGTATTATGAGAAATGTTAAAGGGTCTTCTTTAAGAAGAAAGAAAAAACAGAGGAACAGAGTCAAAAGAATAAAATAGCAATAAATGCATACCTATCATTAATAATCACTTTAAACTTAAATGGCAGAAATGTTCCAATCAAAAGACATAAGGTAACATAATGGATAAGAAAGCAAAAATTACATATATGCTGTCTAAAAGAGACCTATCTCAGAATGAAAGATACACACAGACCGAAAGTAAAGGGATAGAAAAAGATATTTTATGCAGATGGAATTTTAAAATGCTAGGGTAGCAATACTTACACCTGACAAAATAGACTTTAAAACAAGGCTATAGTAAGAGACAAAGAAGGATACTACATAATAATAAAAGAGCAAGCCAACAAGAGGATATAATCCTTGTAAACATATGTACCCAACATAGGAGCACCTAAATATATAAAGCAAGTCTTGATGGAAATAAAGGTAGAGATCAAGAGTAATACTGTCACAGGAGGAAAGTGTAACACCCCATTGACATCAATGGATAGGTCTTCCAGACAGAAAATCAACAAGGAAACAGCAGCCTTAAATGACACAATAGATCATAAATATCCCTGTTGAACATAAATGCTAAAATCCTCAACAAAAAATTAGCAAACCAGATCCAGTAATACACTAAAATGATCATATACCATGATCAAGTGAAATTTATTCTCGGCATGCAAAAATGGTACAATATCCACAAATCAGTAAGTGTGATATACCACATAAACAAATGAAAAATAAAAATCATGTGATTATATTAATAGATGCAGGAAAGATGTCTGATAAAATCCAGTATCCATTTATGATAAAAACTCTCAGCAAACTGGAAATAAACAGAACATATCTCAACACAATAAAGGCCATGTATGGCAAACCCACAGCCAACATTATACTCAATGGGCAAAAACTACAAACATTTCCCTTAAGAAAAGGATATCTGCTTTCACCACTCTTATTCAACAGAGTACTGGAAGTCCTAGCCACAGCAATCAGACAAGGAGAAGAAATAAAAGTCATCCAAACTAAAAAGGAAGAAGTAAAACAGCCATTACTTACAGATGATATAATACTGTATTCATAGAACCCTGTCAGAAATGGAAACTAAGGAAACAATCCCATTTATAATTGCATCAAAAAATAAAGTACCTGGGAATAAATTTAACCAACAATATAAAAGACATTTACTGAGAACATTATAAGACACTGAGGAAAGAAACTGAAGACAATACAAATAAGTGGAAGCACATACTGTATTCATGGATAGGAAGAATTAACATCATTAAAAATGTCCATCCTACACAAAGCAACCTATAGATTCAATGTGATTTCTATCAAGATACAAATGGCATTTTTCACAGAACTAGAACAGATATTCAAAAAAAATTATATGGAACCACAAAAGGTCCTGAATAGCAACAGTGACCTTGAGAAAGAAGAATGAAGTTGGAAGAATCATGCTACTTGACATGAAACTATACTATAAGACCATAGTAATCTAAACAGCATAGTATTGACATAAAAACAGATGTATAGATCAATCAAACAGAATAGAGAGTCCAAAAATAAACCCACATTATTATGGTGAATTAATACTTGACAAAGGATGCAGGAACATACAATAAGGTAAAGAGTGCCTATTCAATAAACGGGGTTGGAAAAATTGGATAGATAATGTACAAAAAAAAAATGAAACTAGACCACCTTCATACACCATGCATAAGAATACACTCAAAATAAAGACCTAAAAGTAGACTTAAAACCATAAAAATCCTAGAAGAAAACATAGACAGTAAAATCTCAGAATTTCTCATAGCGATATTTTTTCCTGATATAATTCCTTAGGTAAGGGAAACAGAAGAAAATGAAACAAATGGGACTACATCAAACTAAAAAGTTTTTACACAGCAAAGAAAACCATCAACACAAAGAAAAGACAACAGAATGGGAGAACATATTCACTGATACATCCAATAGGGGTTTAATATTCAAAATTTATGCAGGGCTTATAAAACTCAACACCAATAAAACAAACAATCTACCCTGGCCAGTGGCTCAGTTTGGTCAAGCATCTTCCTGTGTACCACAAGTTTATGGGTTCGATCTCTGGTCAGGGCACACACTTAGGCTATTGATTCCCAGTTGAGGTGTATATGGGAGGCAACCAGTGGATGCTTCTCTTTTACTTCTCTCTCTCTCTCTCTCTCACTCTCTCTCTCTCTCTGCCTATCTCTCTGCCTATCTCTCTCTCTCTTCCTCTTTCTCTAAAATCAATAAACATATCCTTGGGTGAGGATTAAAAATAATTCTATTTTAAAGTGGACAAAGGACCTGAATAAACATTTCTCCAAAGAGGACATACAGATGGACAATAGGGATATGAAAAGATGTTCAATTCACTAACACTGAACTAATCATGAGAGAAATGCAAATTAAAACCACAATGAGATATCACCACATACCTGTTAAAATAGCTATCATCAATAAATCAAAAACAACAAGTATTAGTGAGGATGCAGAGACCAGGGAACCCTAGTTCACTGTTGGTGAGAATGTAGATTGGTGCAGCAACCAGCAAAAGCAGTATGGAGTTTCTTCAAAGAACTAAAAATGGAACTTCCTTATGACCCAGTGACCCTACTTCTGGGAATATATCCAAAGAAATATGGAACACTAATTTGAAATAAATGCATTCTTATGTTCATTGCAGCCTTATTTACAATAGCCAAGATTTGGAAGCAGCCCAAGTGCCCATCAGTAGATGAGTGGATAAAAAAGCTATAGTACATTTGCATATTTGCATAATAAAATACTACTTGGCTGTAAAAAAGAAGGTAATCTTAACTTTTGGGACAGCATGGATAGACCTGGACAGTATTATGCTAAGTGAAGTAAGTCAGTCAGAAAAAGACAAATATTGTAGCTTATAATTTTACTTTTATGTAGAATCTAATTAACAACTAAAAAATAGAAAGACTCATAGACACAGTGAACAGATTGATAGCTGTCAGAGGTGAGCATGTAGAGAAGGCTGGGTAAAAAAAGATAAAGGAATTAAGCAGAATTAAGCAAAATTAAGCAAAAAAAAAAAAACTCTCATAGTCAGACAATAGTTTGGTGATTGCCAGAGGGAAAGGGGATTAGGAGGAGGTAGGAGAAGGTAGAAGGAGAATAAATGGTGATGGAAGGCCACTTGATTTGGGGTGGTAAAGACACAATACAATATATAGAAGATGTATTACAGAACTGTATCCCTGAAAACTATATAATTTTATTATCCAATATACCGTGATACATTCAATTTTTTAAAAAGTAGGATAACTTATTATGTTGCTGAATAAAAGTCAACAACTTTTCTATAAACAGGGAATAACCAATTTAAAAGAGATCCATGTGTGTTTCTCTGTGTGTGCATAAAAGGGATAGATTTTAATTACAAGGATAAAAAACTAGAAATAAACACAATAAAAATGTTAAGACTTATGTGAAGAACTATTTACTTAAATATATTTACAAAACAAACAGACAAACCCTGAATGCATGAAGGAACACAACAGGTCCCTGGATAGGAAATTTAAAATCATTAAGATATATAAGATGTATATGCCCACCCAATGTAATTTATAAAGTCAATTAAATCCCAATAAAATCCAAATCTAAGATAATTTTTACAAAACTAGGTAAGATCACCTGAAAGAAAAACTAAATATATATGAATAAGCAAAAACATTTATTTAAAGAATAATAATGAGACTTGCTCTATTCTATAATAATTAAAATAGTACTATATTGGTGAGGTAGATAGAGTTTACATTTAAATGTAGGAATTTAGCTTATGAAGAATGTGGCAATTCAAACCAGGGAAATTTTATTTGATCAATAAATAGATAACATAAGGACAATAAAACAGCCATTTGGTAACAAAAAGTGAATTAGCTACTCTATACCTTATATAAAAATGGACTCCAAATAGATAAAGGAGTAAAACTTTCTTTGAAAACATTAAAGACAAATATGAAAAAAAAATTTTATAAGCTTTGGGTGGGAAATACCTTTCTGGATAAGATATAAAACCAAAGTACCATGTGCAATTTGTTGAAAATAAACTACATCTCAATAATAAAATACAACTAGAAAAGAAAAGAATAGCATACAGGAAAAAACACAACTTCGACTGTAGAAATATGCTGAAAATGTAAAATTTTCTACATGGCAAAAAATAAATAAATAAAGGATAAAGGCAATTAACAAATAAGAAAAATTTGCACCATATGTAACAGCTAACAAATTAATAATCAGAAATATAGATAGATAGATGATAGATAGACAGACAGACAGAGAGGTAGATAGCAACCATTTGAAAAATAGGCAAAGGTTATGGACAGGCAATTGAGAGAAGAAAAATTTAAAACAGTTGCAATGGAATTCTGAGATGCAATGTTGCTCCAGCAATAAAGGCATCTGAGAAATGTTGGACTCCGTTTAACATTCTGACTGTTTAATTCTCTGTAGCCTCAGGTTTGGCTAAATACCCAGAAAGCCAGAATGCTGCCCAAAGATAAATGTCATACCAGAGGAAGGAGGTTAACAAATGTATACAGTACGGGTAACTATCTGATGTTATCTGTTAACTTAGAAATGCATTGCTGTCCTGGCTGGATAGTTCAGTTGGTTAGAGCATCATTCTGATATACCAAGGTTGAGAGTTCAATCCATGGTGAGGGCATATACAAGAAGCAACCAATGAATGAATGCATCAATAAGAGGAACAACAAATCGATGTTTCCCTCTCTCTCTCTGTCTCCCCCCACTCCTCTCTCTCTTTCTAAAATAAATAAAT
The DNA here is from genome assembly GCA_004024845.1 of Tonatia bakeri. Lineage (NCBI taxonomy): Eukaryota > Metazoa > Chordata > Mammalia > Chiroptera > Phyllostomidae > Tonatia > Tonatia bakeri. Next base: position 96,507 of record PVIA01004874.1, on the reverse strand, counting down.
AAATTCCTGCCCCCCACCAGAGGTAAGCTGCAGGCAAGCAACTGAAGCTTCCCTCATATTACAGTCTGAGCTCCACCTCCTGTCTCCCTCCACCACCCCCCATCCCCATCTATGGAAAAACTGTCTTCCAGGAAACCAGTCCCTGGTGCCAAAAAGGTTGGGGATTACTAGTCTACATGACCACCCACCATATGGTTTTACTATTAACTCGCTATAAAACAAAGACCCTGTCCTAGGAAGTGTATGTATTTTTTCCCAGCCAGCTACCACTGGGAGCAAGTAGCTGCTTTGTCCATGTATGTAAGTTTCTCCTATTAAAGCTCTTACGAATTTGAATAGGGCTACCTGTCATTTATTTGTAATTGATCCTTAATTTACACTTTTGGAGCTTTCCTCCAACAACAGTCAATAAACAAAGGATAAGATGTACAACCTCACTACTAATTGAGTACAATAATTTAAATTAAATTGTATGGTATTGAATAATCAAAATTAAAACAATGAAATATTATTTTCCCATCATTGTGATAAATAATGAAAAAGATTCATAATATTCATTGTTAATGAAGCTTCAGGGAAATAGATACATTATGCAATGATGGTCAGAGTATAAATTTGTAAAGTCTTTTAGGAGAGCATCTTAGCATTGTCTATTAAAAATTTAAATATGCACAGTCTTAGGCCCAGAAATTCTCTTTCCAGAAATCTAACCAACAGAAACACTTGGAAATGTATATAAGGATGTTCACTGAAGCACTTGTTATGTTGATGAAATTTGGGAAGTTTCCTAAGTTTTCATCACTGGGGCATGACAGCATGTAGTTTGGTATTACCTTGCTATGTAATATCAATGAAAAAAAGTGCAAATAATATCACCAACAATGCTTGTAAAGCATTAAGTGTAGTGTTAATAATATGGGTGTGGGTACATATGAATGCCAATAGGAGAGGGACTTAAAGGATCTAAACCGAATCATTGGCAATGATTATTTCTGGGGATGGCAGTGGAAGTGGGATATTAGGGTGTAAACATGGGAAATGCAGACTCTCACATTTTAATTTTGACAGTGTTTGAATTTTTTACATAATGCCTGAGTCACAGCAGCTTACGAAAACATTGGTGTGACTATATTATGTTGTGTAGACAGTGCTAAAAACAAAAGTTACATGATGCCTTAGATGGAAGAGGTTTCCAACAGTTAGCACACACAAAGATCCCTCATGGAGGAGGAAGGGTGGATGAGAGACCTTAAATAATATGTGCAATTGGAATAGGCCAAGGGAAAAAGGGTTAAGGTCTCCAAGAGAGGGTGACATTATCCACCAAGAGCATTTCATTCATTCGTCAAGTACTTATTGACAGTTTGCTGTGTACAGATCACCATCATCCCCCCAAAGTATGTATTGTGTAGACAAATCCATGCAAAAAAGGCATTTTCAATGCTGGCCAGTATATAAATTCATTAACTATTACAGAGGCCAATTCGACTCTTTAAATTGTATCAGTCTTTAACATGAGTATACCATTAACCCCTGCAATCTTATTTCCAGGATTTTATTCTAAGGACAGGAACATTAGTAAAGATTTACTGACAAGGTAGTAGAACAACTTTAGTGACAATAACTAGGAAGCTAAATTGTGGTACATCCACATCATGGAATATTATTCCACCATTAAAAGTAGGTTAATGAGAAAGTATGGACCTTCCTCGGAAAACTAAAAATGGATCTGCCTTTCGACCCAGCAATTCCACTGCTGGGACTATATTCTAAGAACCCTAAAACACCAATCCAAAAGAACCTTTGCACCCCAATGTTCATAGCAGCACAATTTACAATAGCTAAGTGCTGGAAGCAACCTAGATGCCCATCAGTAAATGAATGGATCAAAAAACAATGGTACATTTACACAATGGAATTCTATGCAGCAGAAAGAAAGAAGGAGCTCCTACCCTTTGCAACATCATGGATGCAACTGGAAAGCATTATGCTAAGTGAAATAAGTCAGGTGGTGAAAGACAAATACCATATGATCTCACCTTTAACAGGAACCTAAACAACAAAACAGTGAAACAAGCAAAATATAGTCAAAGACACTGAAATAGAGGACAGGCAGAAAGTGACCAGAGGAGAGAGAAGAGGGAATTTCAGGGGAAAAGGGGAAGGGTTTACAGGAACAAAGTTAGAAGACACATGGATAAAAACTAGGGGGAGGGTGGTAATGGGAGGGATGTTGGGAGGGAGGGGTGGGTGGGCTGGACTGGGAGTAAAGGTGAGAAAACTGTACTTGAACAATGATTAAAATAAAATTTAAAAAAATTTTTTAAAAAGTAGGTTAATGAAGCATGTTTAACATAGGAAAATGTGCATATTATTTAGTAATGTGAGAAAAGCAAGTCTCAAAATTGTATTTGTGGTATAAGTGGAATTAGGTTTTTAATTTTTATGTGCATAAAAATATCTTAAAGAATTTATAATGAAATAATAAGTTATGACTGGGTGGAGATATTGCAAGTCATTTCTGTATTTTTCCATATTTTCTCTAATTGAACTATATTATTTTTGTAATAGAAAACAACCAACACGTGGAAATCAGGGTAAATCAAAAGAGCCAGCACTGCTCTGACACTTGCCATGCCAAGAACCATCCCTTAACTGAATCAACACAAGTCAACCTCTGTTTGCAACAGCAAAAGAGACCACCAGTCTTTCTGGAAGTTTACAGGGAAAGACAAGCAATTTGATCTCACATTAATAACATTGCAAGGACAACAGAATAGTCCATGGTGGGGGGTAGGGCGTAGTGTTAGAAAGAATTCCCAAGAAAAGCTGGTTCCTCTCTCCATGAATGACTTGAGAAGCCCATGGGAAGGAGGAGAGCAGAGTGAGCATGCAGAAAATGTGTGTGAGCCATGGGACCCAGGGGAAAAGGCTTTCTATTCAGAAACACCTCTTACTGAGGGAACTTAAGATTTGGAAAATGTTTAGTTTTAAATTCTATAGCTAATAAGCTTAGTAATTAATGCATATAAAAAGCTATCATTTTAGAAACTGAAGGTATAACCCACCCTGACTTCAGGAGACCATAAACAATTCAAACTTTGTGCCCCAGAAGGACTGAAAGCAATCAAGATGGCATCTGAGCCATTGTGCTCCAGGGAGAGAAGTCCACCTGAGTTCAACAAATGAAAGGCTGCTAGGAAAATTGCCGGACTGCAACTTTTATCTGAATAACTTTTTCTGAATCCCAAACCCCTTACCTACACTTTTTTCTACTTATAAGAAAGGTCATCTTGAAATGAAATGTAATCCAGTCTTTTAGGAAACATAACCTGCTGTCTTCTCAGATCACCAGCCACCTGAATAAAGCACCCCTAACGATTTAATTCTTCTCTCTACTTACTGGTTCTGGTAGGGAAAGGCAACACAAACATCAACTTTTCCTATTTCACGCTGTTTCTATTTAACATTCCAAGCCAAATGCATCTTCCCACAAAACTTTTTCATTGTGTTGTTATTTTTTGCTCCTGTTTACCTTATAATAACTACTCAGGTGCAGAGTTAGGAAAACAAGGCCCTTGGAGATGAATGAGGCAAAGGGCCTGGGGAAAGATATCCTGCGAGGCTGGAGTCACAGGCCTGTCCCCAGCCTGGCCGAGGAAGGACAGAAGCCAAGCCTCCACATACTCCCCTCAGCTCTATGCAGATAGGCTCCAACCTAAGTAAGCCTGTCTGTTTTCAGGCCATTCACTTTGGGTTACCTTTCCTTAATCCCTTACAGTAGACTCCCAGAAGACTAAGTGGACCCTTCTAGAAGTATGGTCATTGATTCCTAAGGTTTTTAACCTTCTCATGAGAAACCCAAGGCCCACCTCAGAAGCTGAGGAATTGTGTAAAACAGGAAGCTCTGAGGGAGGCCAGGTATAGCAGGGGAGGCTCAGGTCCTTGGAGAATTAGAACCACCTCCAGGGGAGAGACCAGAATGGGTTAGGGGAGTGATCCCCAGATAGCAACAGAAGAAAGAAGAAGAGGAAAACAAACAGTAAATGAGGAAAGGCAAGAGGAGGAGGGAAGAGAGAAAGGGGAGGGTAAGGGGATAGGAGGAGAAGAAGAGTGAGAAGAGAAAGTGGGTTTTGAGGAGGGGAGGAAGGAAGATGAGGAAAAAGGAGGGAAGGCAAAGAAAAGGGAACAAAGTGAAGAGAAGAAAAAAAGCAGGGGCAGAATTTTAATCTCTCTGAACACTTAGGAACTACCTCAGAACAAGTATATCCAAATGTTCTGAAAGGAACCCACTTCACCCCTTGAAAGTAGATTCACTTTAGTATACTAGATGACTGCACTCACTTGAATGTAGGGAACCTTTTTACCTATTCTAATTGGCCCATTCTAATTGGCAGACTTACTGCCAGTACACTTAGTGTATGGCTCCAGAATATACTATGACATAAAAATAAAAAGGACATATATACAATCGTATGTTTCAGGGCCAAGTGATATGCAGAATAGATTCCCTTCCCAGCCTTCTGTTTTCTGTGCCAAAATATATGAGTATATTTATACTAATAGTCATTTATTCTCTTGAATTAAGTTGCTTAAAATAAAAAGTGATAACATTTTGGATTAATATATCATTCTGTGCTTAAGAACATTTCCAAAGATAAAGGTAGGCTGCTTAAAGACTATCCATGTAAATTATTTACATTAACATATCCCTTATTTATGTAGGATACTAAAAATACCTTTCACAACTGAGTTTTATCCTTTGAAAAAAACTTATCAAAAGATCATTAATGCCTTTAATATTGTACTACATGTATATAATAAAATTAGGTTCTTTTTTCATATTCAGGACTATCAGCTTTACTTTATGATCCCCTTGCTCCTGTGCCAGACCAAATTCAATTTTAGCAATAAATGGGAAGTTGTTAGGAACCACCCTGCATGGCTTCAGGAGCTGTAACCCCTCATGGCTAAGGCTGAGTGAGTGACCTTTGGACCAGAAACCACTAAGGAGACAAAGCTTATCTTCCTGACAGGGGCACTGCTTCTGTTCCTCTTTTCATAACTGGCCCCCATTGCTTGATCAGTTAGCCAATGACGAGTAAGATTCCCCAAGCGGGTAATGACCTAAGACAGGCATGATCATGTGGAGGCCCTAGGGAAGGACTTGGGGGGCTATGGAGAAAGGGGGTGATGGGCCCTCGCCCCTCGGCTTTGACAAAGCCTGAGTCTTCATTCTGCCTGTGAGAAGTCTCCTGTCTCTTGGCTTCCTGACTTCCCCTGACTGACTTAATCCTAAAACAATGACAGAGGGCAGTGTAGCCCCTGTGCTGGAAAGGGCAGGTTTCCCCGGGTGATCAGGCCTGAGAAAGAATACATAAACTCCTGTGAAACTTGCTTTACTAAGAATGCTCTTAATTAAATGATGAAGGTCCAGGCAGGAATGAGTTTGCTTCCCAGAGTTTTGTAGCCCTATAACTAACAGACCGTGACTGAAAATAGGCCCCCAGAGTTCTTTGTATGTTATCTATTGTTTGATCCTAACTGCCTGACAATGATTAATGAACTTCACCTGTATTCCTGGGCCAATTAAAAGCCAGTAAAAACCCTGTGAAGGAAGGATCGGGGAGCTCTCCTTTGAGAGAGTGGCCAGGCCGTTCCCAGGCACCCTCCCCTTCAGAAGGTAGCCACGCTGTCCCTTTTCCTCCACACAGGACTCGGTAGTCCATGTGAATGTCTCATGTCTCATCCATGACACCGTAGACACTGCGGGCTGGTGTCTGCATCAGGAAGTCATTAAAATTATGAGAGGTGTCTTGAATAGAACATTTGTGATAACAATAACCCTCAAGTATGGCACTCGGTAGCTAAGATATGCCAGAATGAGGCCCACACCTCCTGTCTGTCTCCAGTTGGAAGGGCTACTTCTGGTCTTTTGCACACTTTCAAGTGAATTTCTCAATGAGCTTTGGGCAACAGATCAAAGTCAGCAGTCTTCCCTGTTCTGAGGCCTGGCAACTGACATCAGGACCTCTCAATGCGTACCTCCTCTGTGGATGCCTGGCACTCAAAGGCCAAAGTAATCCAGGCTCCCAAACCTGAGCTCGAGATAAAGCATCCAGTCAGTCCCAGCTTTCAAATTGAAGGAGGTTTTGCTCTGGGGCAGGCTTGGCAGCATGGGGACAGACTCTTCCTTCTTTCTGTCCTTGCTTTCACATCTACCAAAAACATTAGCCCACAAAACGATCTGTCCTTAGTGCATGACCTGGCTCTTATGGCTGTGGCTCTTAGAGGCTGAAAAGATGTGCTCTAATCCAACACAGTCATCCTGGAAGCTGCCCAGCCCCTTCAGGGAGGCCCAGTGACTTGTCCCCATGCCTCTTCCAAGACAGTGGATGTGCTTACCTCTAATTTCTGTCTCTGAGGAGCCATTGGACCAGGCTGTCCACTTATTCTTGTACTTACTGATTTCCTGAACTTTGCAGACATAATGCCCTTGATCAGCTGGTCGGAGGGTCAAAACAGAGAGCGTGTAGAGTACCCCATGCCTCTCCTCCAGAAGGCGTAGCCGCTGCCGGTAGGAGCTGTGGCTGAAATTCCCATAGTACTGCACCACCCTGAGCTTGGTCATCTTAACCATCAAGGTTTCCTGGGTGTTGGAACGTGCAAAAAACCAGCGCACAGCCAGCAAGCTGTCCTTCCACCTCTTCTGGGAGATGTGGCAGAGAAGAGTGGCATTTTCCCCCTCCAGGTAGTTAACCACAGGTCCTGGGGACACGGTAACATTGAGGGCCCCACAGACCTCTGCAGAAAAAAGATGGAGAAAGATAGTGAGGAAGGTCACTCTTCTTCTACAGGTAGACACAGTGTGTCTTTTCTCCAGGAGCCAATGTGATCTGCATGGACAGAGAGTTAGGCTGCCCCAGTCCCTCCATTCTTGCTCTTTGCCCTCAAGATGGCCAGAAGGAGGGCTCCTCCGGGAGGACCCTCTGTGGGAGCACATGTCTTCTCCTATGAAATGGTCCCATCCACACAGAATGGCACTGACTGCCAGGCCCAAAGGTATTTTTTTAATTTGTTTAAATTAATTGTTGATGCTTAAAGTTGAGGATACAATATTTCACATAAAAATTTGGACTTTTGGAATCTCTTACGAATTTCCAGCCCTCACCAACCCCTCCCCAAGGCCTGCTTGGACCAGTTCTACCATAGGCATGAGTGGGCAATGCTGTGGGTTCAGTAGCTGCCCTTCCAAGTACCTTTCTCTGTTTCTAGTTCAGCTGTCACCAAGGCAGATTATCAGCACTAGTCAGGAATGTATTAAACGAGTACTGAGAACTAGAACCACAGGGGTTTCTCAGTTTCTTGCTCTAAGTCCGTTTGGACTCAGGGCTGACATACAGGAATAAAGATAAATGAGCCCAGGAGCTGGGAGGGGTGAGGAAACCTTCCAATCGCCCACAAGATGCTCCAGCATTATAGACCTGGTCCACTACTTCTTGTCCTTTGGTTTCTTAGTTACATTCACCTCAAGGACTGCCCTTCCAGATCGTGCAGGGCAATCAGGCTGCCCTGAAGCTTCCAGGTGGCCCCTTCCTCTGGCTGGCAAAACCCAGAAAATACAAAGGATGCCCAGAACTTTCTCTGTCCAAGCAGGGCTGTTTTGTTCCCAAGAACCACAGCCTCACCCCTGTGCAGTCCAGTGCACAACTCCTGGAAGCACCATCCCCTGCCCAACCCACTGCCTAAGCAGGTGTCCCAGGTCATCCTAAACCACAAATATCTCCTAAATGTCATCTGGTCATCTGAAGGGGTCAGGGCCTGAGGTAAGAGTAACCAAAAGCTCTGAACTTGGGTCAGTGCTGCAAGTAGGCACAAAGGATGACAAAAAGATTGGAGATCTGTATCTTATGCTGTGAAGAGGCTGTGAGTCAACACAGTGAGGCCCTGTATATGTCGGGATGGGTGGGGGTGCCACATAAAAATATTCTTGCCCTGGCTGGATGGCTCAGTTATTTGGAGTGTCATCCTGTATACCAGGTTTGATTCGCAGTCAGGGCACATACCTAGGTTGCACGCTTGGTACCCAATCAGGGTGCTTATGGAAGGCAACGAATCGAGGTTTCTCTTACATCAGTGTTCCTCTCTCTTTCTTTCTCTCCTACTCCTTCCCTCCCTCCCCCCTCTCTCTAAAATCAATAGATATATCCTTGGGTGAGGATTAAAAATTAGCCTCTTGTATGGTTTCCACTATTGATTTAACAAACTGAACACCTTGAGAGATATGACTTGGAGGTCAATGTTCTTTAATTTTCTTTCTCATCTCTTAGAAGCCAGGCTCACCAGGATATTTCATGACCTTTAATTTAATCACATGATTAAGTGCACTTTGACATATAAGGTAATATTTACAGACTCAGGGATTAGGACACAGACATTTTGGGGGGTCACTATTCAGCTTACCATACTATGATAGTGTCTTGTTATCTTAAAAAATAGATGGAAGCAAATTCAGAAGAAAAAGATTGATGACCAGATGGACTCTAAGTAGCTTGTGGACAAGAATAAGGTTTTCTGTATCTACAGTGACAAAGGACAAAGTAGCCTAGGGAGTCATTCAGAGAATGTTATATGCTCTCTAGTAACAATTTCTAACAATCTCACTGTCAACACAAGTCACTGATGCAGGACAAAAGGGGGAAACTGTCTCCCTTGCATCTGTCTCCCCTGCATCTCACCCACCTGGCCTACACTTTGCTCAAATGCCATATTAGTCCAAGAACATTTCCCCTGACTGTTCAGGTCCTGTCTAAAAGGCCTCTATGTTGGGAGTTCCCTAGTGAGCAGCCACACAGCCAGAACACCAAGCTGACCCCACGCTAACAGCAACACAGGGGTTCAACAGGCAGAGAGCAGCAGAGAGGCATCAGCTGATCTCCAGATTTGAAGTCCAGCTCCACCCACCCCCAAGGGTAGTTCCTTACTAGAGGCAAGGAGAAGGGGAAGGCAGGAAATTAAAACAATATGGGTGGGTGAGGACAAGACTGGGCCCCCACACTCCGGTCTCCCTCTATTAACACTGCATGAAGGAGGGATTTTTATGGTGAGAGAATGTGCCAAGTGCTCTGGCCCCCAGGGAGGTCAGATTCCATCCTGGAAGCAAACTAGTAACCCTTTTCACTTCCACAACTCAGGCCAAGAGTCAGCAGTTCCCATGAAGGGAATGGACTGAACCATCTTCCCAACACAAGCCCTCCCCTACTCTGTACCTGTATGCCTTTCTGCCTTCATTCATCCCCATGTTCTCTCACAAAGGGCTCCAGCACAATTCTCCCAGCAAAGCACAAATATTTCTGATATGGGCTGAATTGTGTCCCCTCCAAATTCATATACTGAATCCCAACCCCTAGTGCCTCAGAATGTGACTGTACTTGGAGAAAGGGCCTTTAAAGGGGTGATTAAGTTAAAATGAGGCTACTAGTATAGACCCTAATCCAACACAAATCATGTCCTTAAAAGAAGAGGAGATTAGGACACAGACTCACAGAGGGCAGACCATGTGAAGACAGAAAGAAAGTGGTCATCTACAAGCCAAGGAGAAAGGCCTCAGAAGTAATCAATTTTGCCAGCACCCTGATCTCAGACCTCCCAAGGACTGTGAGAAATACATTTCTGTTGTTTAAGCTATCAGTCTATGGTACTTCGCTATGGCAACCCTAGTAAACCAATGTAACCTTGTTCATAGGAAGGCTCATTTCAGCCCTATATCTGCCACCAGCCTGACAGTCACATCCACTTTCAATAAGAGTGAGTGTGACTGAAACTGTGATGCTTAAGAGGCCCTTGGAATCTTACAGCTTTGCTAAAGAACATAGGCTTTCGGGTCGTGGGGGACTCCCAAGCCTGTGATGAGCTTGCTCAGAAGGCCAGGCATCCCAAGGTAACATGCTCCTCTAGACACAGAGATGCCTAACTTAAACCCAGGAGACACAGCTCACGTGTGTGGTGGTGAGGAGGCACTGCAGGAGGCGAAAAGAGGCAGGTGAGGAGCCGGTGCCTGGCCAAGGTTAGCTGACCTGGATGCTTAGGTACATGCCAAGTGAGAGCCACACACATTTTCTTCTCTACTGCAGCCACCAGGACTCATACAGCTCAGGAGAGAACACCGCTGTGGGGGGCAGGACTGCAGAGAGCAAAGGAAGAGCTGACACAGAGTCAAGGGGTATCGTTGGCGTCTAGGCCTTTCCCTTCTCGATCTCAGTCTGAAAAATAGAGCGTACATACCCTGCACATCATGAAGGAAGCCCAGCAATCTTAGGCCAAGCCAGCTATAGGACAGGAGAGGATAGGTGTCACCAGACCCTCCTACACCTGGTAAGGTAAGGGAGTAGTCTCGGGAAGGACAGAGTCTCCCCTCTTCTGGCCTAGGAGGGAGAACTATCAAAGTTTGGCCCAGAAAAGAACTAAATATTTTGCTTTGTGACCCTGGGGGAACCTCCACATTCAGAGTTCCCATTTCCCCTAGCCTATGGCCCAGCTTATGCTTTGTACATTTAATCAGTCAACACATACTTGCTGAACAACAGCCATGTGCTGGACAATGTGTGAAGAAGAAGATGGCATTCCTAATTTCATGGAGCCTTCATCCCAGTGGGAAAGGCAGCTGTTCATCAGGAAAAAGACAGGAGTATGTGACAACAAGTAATATGACAATGAGTAGTATAATATACTGCAGAGACAAGATGCAAGGCTTACGTAAATCAGGGCAGGATCCTGACATAGTCTAGCGGTCAGGGGAGAGAACCTGGGCAAGTGACCATGAGATAAAGAATGAGTTGGACTTAATGACACAAAATTCAGGGCAGCTGAAGGAATCACTCTCCTCGGAGAAGGCCCCACCTGTGCAAAGACCCTGAGGCAGGAGCCACCTACAGCAAGCTGGAAATAGAGAGATCAGAATCCTCTAGTGCACAGGTGGCAAACACAAGGCCCGAGGGCCATATTCAGCCCTCCACCTTGTTTTATCCAGCCTGGCACCTTGTTTCTACCCAGCAGCAGTGCCAAGCTCTCACTTAACTTAAGGAGTAGTTACATTTATACAGTCCCAAAATTACATTTGGTCCTTTGAAGGCAACTGCAAGACTGATGTGGCCCCTGGTGAAAATGAGTTGTGTGAATGAAAATAACTCATCAGTTTGTCAACCCCTGATCTAGTGAAGTCCACTGCCCCTTGGCCCATACAGCCACCTGGATCTGCAGATGGATTTCAGGAGAGGATTTTTCCGCCCCAATCTGGGCCTCCAAGGCCAGTTCTTAAAGGATGCAGGGAAGAGACTGATGCAAACAGAGAAGGACAGGACACTGCTGCAGGGAACCTTGTTCCTTCAATAAGCACAGGCTCCATTACTTGGGAGCCCTGATTACCCCATGTGGTCTGGCCACTGGGTTACTCATGGTTCCAGGACATCCCAGTGGCTTACTGGGGCTAGGCAGAGAGTCAGCCAAGTTGGAAACCTGGTTCTATTAGGAGTAATTCCCTCAAAGCCTCAATTTCTTCATCTGAAAAATGGGAAAGTAATCCCTTACATGATGAGTATAAAGCTCTAGTGTGAACCTAACTTTAAAATATCAATAATAGTTTGCATGCCCTGAGAACTGAGCAGGTAGGGACAATAAAAAGTGACATACATGCTGACCTATGAGTAAGGTGGGCATCCTTGGTGTGTATCTTACAGTTACGCAGGGGGCCCCCCATTTGGTTTGAACTTTTCTGTCATTATCTGGACATTTTAATAATTTTTGAGTAGGGAGCCCCACATTTTTATTTTGTACTGGATCCCACAAATTATATATCTGGTTCTGGCTGTAAGCAAACACTGAATTCCTGTGGGTAAGATTGATGGGGTATAACCCTCTTGTTCCTATTTGGATAATGTTTTCTAACAGCTCAGAAAATGCCTAAAGGACATCAGTGTACTCAAATAGTACTACTCATCTAGCACACAACCTCTCCTCATAAGGGAGGGCAGCAACTTCCAGATGCTGGCGAATGTGGGACTTATAGCAGAAACAAAGCACCGGCCTTGACTGAGAGCAGAAGTGGGCACAGCCTGAGTCCTTCTTTTCTAACCTAGCCAGTGATGTGCTAGTGGCTTTGTGTCCTGCACTTCTTTTCTGTCCTGAGGAGCCTTGCCCCACTCATTTCAGAGAGCCAGGTGCCTCTGTGTTTATAAGGAATGCAAATTGTGTGTACCACTCAACAGCAAAAATCTCATTCTCATTAAATGGTTAGTCTGAATTCATGACAAGTAAATCTCTGAAAATAATACAACTGTATTCCTTGAAAACCTGTGGCACTAGGATGAAGCACCAAGCACAGGTGCAGGGGCTGATGCAATCATAATAAGCCCACCACCTGAAAAGAGCTCTCATCCAGGACAAACATATGGCTTCGACCAGTGATAAAGGCTAACATTACATTTGCTGGTTGTGAACTCCATGTCAAGTACAATCTAAGCACTTTAAATGTATTTTCCCAATTTACCCTTATACTGTGTTTATCCCCATTAACAGACAAGAGGGGTGAGGCCCAGGGAGGCTAAGCCGCTTGCACAAACTCCCATGGAACGTGGCAGAGCTGGAATTGAACCTAGGCCATCAGCTTCAGAGACAACTCTCAACCAGCACTTTGTACCACAGTATGGCTTCTACTAAATACTTTGCCCCTTGGTTTGCTGTAAAATGAGAGGTAGGACCAGGTGATTGCTAAGGTCCTGGTCTGCCCCAAAATAGAGAGGTAGAAAAGTTCAAGGGTTAAGAGTCCATACTTATGTATAAAGTGTCTCTGCCAGGCTCTGCCTTGGGGGATGGTGACAAGGAGTCACAGGTGAAACACTTAGAAGAGTGGGTAGCACATGATGAGTGCTGCCAAGCAGGAGCTGTCATCATTATTACCTGAGCTACGACCTTGATCACAGCCAGAATGGGCTGTAAGGAATCCTGAATTTCAGCTGATGTCTCCTGGAACATGAGAATGTCCTTGACCTCCAAAATGCCTCTCTGAGGGCGCCCTCTCTGACAGCACCAAAGATTAGGAAGGTGGTCATGGAGCCTGGGGACAAAGAACCCTGTGCCCTCTTGCATCCCAATTAGCTGCTGGCTACTCCATACAGACTACCAGAGGGGCCAGGTCCAACTTTCACAGTCAAACCTGCAGCCTTTGTCAGCCAAGACAGTGATAGCCCTAAAAGGAACATGTCCCACAGTGCTGATTTCAGGTTCACTAGAAACCCCATTGCTCTGATAGCCAGGGACAATGGGTGAATTTCTTCCCACCATGATGATCCAAGTCATTCCTCAGATTATGATCTATGCTAGCTAGCTCAAAGGCCAGCTCCACCACTTGGTAGCTGAGTTACCCCTGGAAAATTACTTAACTATAAGCATCAGCATTCTTGTTTACAAAACAATGGCAACAGTATGAGCACAGAGTCTAGAGCCAGGTTTCCTGGGTTCAAATCCCAGCTCCACCATTTATACGCCTCATGACTTAAGGCAAGTCAACTCATGGGCTTCTGCCTCAGTTTCCTCATCTTCAAACTGGGGACAATAACAGCACCTCCCTCAAAGATTATTGACAAGTTTAACTGAGTTAATGTTTGTACCTGGATATACAAATATTTGCTCTTGTCATTATTATTTTGAAGTAGTGCTGTGAAGAAATGAGATAACTGTACAGCACAACACTTGGAACGCAGGTGGCTCCCCGGAAACCTGACGGCCATTGATACACTTATTTTTACTATTATTCTAGCCAGCATGGCTCTTTTCAGCTCTGGGGCAGGCAGGCAGGGCCCTGAGGAATAAAGAGAAAATTCTTCACCAACTTGGAAGTGACGGCATAAACCCCCAAATGAAAGCCAGCTGTGCAGTAGAGGCTTTCCCTAAGGCAGGGTGCTATGTAAATAAGCCCCGCTTCAGCCAGCTATTGGATACCCTATCTCGCCAGGCCTGGTCAACGCAAATGGCCCAAGTATATATACATCCCCAGACCCGAAGCTAGCCAGGGAGATACAGCCCCTCCAAGGAATGTACAAAGGGAGTTAAGGGAAGTTGCTGCCCAGACTAACCCAGGGGTAACAGTTGTACTACTGTGGAGGAAAAAGAAAACAAACCAACAACTAGGGCTCACTCTTTCCGGTTTAAATCTTCTACTGAGAGACCTGGTCCTTCAAAGGGGGCTGGCTGTTCTGAGCTTCTTTGTGGAGCGCCAGGGTCCTGGCCGAGGAGGAAAAAAGGGGGGAGAAGGCGCAGCCCGTGCCCTCTGGCAGGCATCCGCGTGGCGACAGACACAGCACAGACCCGGCCGCTAGCGCGCACAAGGAGGGGGAGGCCTGGAGGCTGCCCTGCCTCCTCGCCAGGCCTGAGCCCCGAGCCCCGAGCCCCGAGCCCCGAGCCCCAGCCGCCCCTCACCCGCCGGCCACCCAGCAGCCGCTGCCCATCCGTGGTGCTTACCCGGGGCCGGAGCCCACACCAGCAACACGGCCGTGGCCAGCGCCGAGAGCCGCATCTCCTCTCCACCGCCTGGCGCTGTGACGCGAAGCCGCGCTACGGCTCGGCCCGCCGGTGCTTGCCGCCTAGCCCGCCCCGCTCCCGCCCCCAAACCTTGCCCCAGCCCAGGCCCTGGCCCCGGCCCATTCTGGTCCGCCCCTGGGCAGCCCGCTCCTCGCTGGACTTGGCATCAGGGTGCCTGGGGCCGCCCTGGGTGAGAGCGACACCCCCTCACCCCCACCCCCACCCCACGCGATCATTCCCGGGCAACCTGTGAGCATCTGGTTTTCACTACTCCCATTTCACAGATGAGAAAACTGAGATTCTGAGAGCTGATGGCTGGACAGAGGAAATACTCAGCTGTAATGGGATTCTCAGTCTGTTAGCATCACAGATAATTATTTCTAAGGAGAGGAAATCTTGGAGCTGGCAGGTGGGGTGGAGTGGGGTGGGGAAGTACCAAATGTCCCTGTGAGTGTAACCTGCTGCCTACCCTCTACAGAGACATTTGTGAGCCAAGGAGCAGAGCAGCGGAGAAAGAAGTCCTCTTCTGCTGCCCTGAACTGGGTGTGGGGGTACCAAGGATGGGGACCCTTGCAAAACAAGAGGGTCCACATGGATACTGTTAAAAATAAAGACCACTTAGGATTCTTTCAGACACAGCCTGGTCTAGGTAATTGGCACCATGTCACTGAATCCTGGCACAGTGAGGCTCCTGGGATATCTCCTTAATCTCCATATGCCTCTGTTTCCTCCATCTGTCCAATGGGATAATGGACACGTTCCTCACCAAGTGTTTAAGAAGATCAAGTTAGACAGCTCCAGTTAAGGCCCATGAATGTCAGCTATTCTTAGTATTATTATCATATGTAAGGAAATGGAAGCAGGGAGATGAAGGAGCTGACCCAAGTCACACAGCCAGGGAGTGGTGACAAAGCCACTCAGCCCAGGTCACTCTGAGTCAACACCTAGTCTCTTCACCATGGTTCTAAACTTGGGGTCTGAGCCCAACTGATATCTTAGTCTAGGATCTCCAGGGCATGAACAGTGTATGTTAGGTATGTTTTGCAAGGGAAGGTCTTTGAGGAGTTCCAGAAATAGTGGGCTTTACTTGGGACTGGGTCCATGGAAGCAGAGGAAAACAGAGTCCCCATCTTCTTCCCTCTAAGGGCAGTGAAGGGAGTGCAGACAGCATAGAGAGAGAGGTGGTGTTGCCCACTGGTATTAAGCCCCAAGATGTGTCCCAGAGGGACCATCTACCACTACAGCCCAGGTCAATGGATGCAAGCCTTTGTGATCACTCCAAATCTCAGGCACTTCCTGAGGTCCTAGGGCCCATGGTCCCTATAGGGCTCCTGTAGCTGACAGACCCTCATATAGAACAGGGTCTTGCAGGGACTGGGCTGCCCTTCAAGGCAGCCAAACTGGGGAGTGGCCCTACCACTCAGCCAGGCTAGTGAAAGGACCTGAAGAGTCTGTGGTAAGCTAGCTTCAAGGTCCCCAGATCTGATTGCAAGGACAACAAGTGAAGACAGGAACTGGTGCCAAACTGGATCCTACAGCCCTGGAAAGCAAACATGCCTAGGAGACTTCTAGACCAGAGCCTGGAAACTAACTAAGTCTGTGAGGTCCCAGGCTCCATTTTACAGATCGGTGAACTCATATCGAAGAGGACCTGAGACCTGTTCAGGGTTCTGTGGGCCATGCAGTGTCTGAGCTGGGACCTTGAACTCGTGGCAGAAGAGGAGCACTGGCTCTGAAAGTCAGCTGGCCTCCCACCTGAACAGTTGTAGGTCCTCTGAACTTTATTTCCCCGATACAGGTGACACATGTAAAATGGCATGTCAACATGACTTCACCTGGGCAGGGAACCAAGGAAGTGGCAGGACAGTTTGGTGCCCTTCATGACATCCCACCTCAACACTGGTGCTTTCAGTTTACTCTCCCAGTTGGTAGAAAGTCCCTTATATCTGTTGGCTACACTTTGAGGAGCAAGTTCCTGCTTCTGTCATTGTATCGCTTCTTAATATCCATCTCTCCTTGCAGAACTGAGCAGACATTCAATCCAGCACTGGACCTAAATAGTCAGCCTTTCCCTGGAGATTTGGGGCTGAAAAGTGTTTTTCTCGCAGTTCTGCAATAAATAACATTGTTCTGTTTGCAGCTATGCTCTCTCTCAGTACTCTTCAGCTTCCCCAATAATCTACTAAACATTGGTAAGACCTTTGTTGCATGACACAGGATCAGAGAAATATACCCAGTCCCCAGGGAAGACTCAGCTAATGAGCCAGATGAGACTCAGTATTTTAGCTGCCATGGATTGCAATAGCAAGGGGCTTTGTCTTGGCCTCACACACAAGTTTAGGATTATTTGAAAACCCTCTACTGGCTTATTTGTCTGTTCCCTGGCTCTATCAGGTCTAACTTGTTCTGAATTAGAATAATACAGTCTAATCATATATTTTAAAAATTACCTCTTATAAAAATCCCCCTGTCTGGGGGATTCTGTCTGGGGTTTCTGGACAAGCATTTAGACTGTTCTGAAGTTGATCCAGGTCCCTGTGGACACTAAACTGCATGCCGGCTCTACTCAACTAATCTGGATTCTACCATTTGGCACTAAAGTAATAGAAGTCCATATTCCCTCAAAATAACTGCATCCTGCTGCTGGATGATGGCTAGGATGTGGAAGTCTCCTTTTCCTCTTTCATTATAGTTGTTTGCTAAAACCTGGGCCCAAGATTAAAGTGTGGCATGACTTTGTAATTAGCTTGATTTTGTGTACAGGAAATAAATTCCTAAACTAAAAACACCAAGAAAAAGTAAACACTCCCTTTCTAAGGTGTTCAGCACATTTCTGTGTTGTTTCTTCAATCTGGATTTATACAAGTAATGTTTAAGTTTTTCTTCTCCATATGACTCACAAGCATTTTACTGCAAAAAGAAGTTAGTCACACGTGTGTATTTTCACTAAAGGGACTGAACAAAGAGCAACTCAGCATAAAAGAGGTTTCAGCTGTGACTGATGGGGGAGGATGAGAAAGAAGAGATTAATCACAGTTACAGAGTGCAAGTCCATCCAATTAGGAAAGTCATGAGCCACTGATAGTGGACCTTTCACAAAACCTGCAGGATCTTTTCAATGCACAACTGGAGAAGGGGAGTAAAGTGCACTGGTTTTTCCATTAAAGGTAAGGAAATGTGAAGCTGTAAGTCTGACCATATATCTACATAGAAATAGCTTCTCCAAACCAACCACGGTGGTGACTCTGATAAATTGGAGTCATTCCACAAACTTAGCAATGATTGTGAACTTGGTATCAGGGACTCTACAGGCTGGCTGAATACAGAAAGAAATGGCCTCCAGAATCTAGAAGGCTCCAGGTGGAAGGGATTGCAATGAGGGAGAAATTAAGAACTGAATAGGTTATCTAAATCACTGACCTCAATGAAGGCCATGCCCACTTCCTCTTCCTAGTGATGGGAACATTTATAGTGAAAATAGCTCTTGAACTGAACCTTAAAGGATACTGGGAAAATCCTGAAAGCAGAGTGAGGGGCTTGTTCCAAGCCAGGGAATAGCATGAATCAAAGCACAGAGGCTAAAAGATATAGGACTTTCAGGTCCTGTAGGTGGCTTCTGGGGGCCTAGAAAACCAGTTGTGTTCAGTGGGTAGAAATTGAGGCAGGAAAGTAAGAAGCTAGGAGAATTCTTTGGTAAGTGGAATGATGAGACTGAAATGGATAGCCAACTGAACAACTGCCCAGGCAATTTACAGCCAGATACAGAAAGTCACTAGGGTGGAATGCCCCTGGTGCTAGCAACAGGCAAAACTGGTGCCAAACCTTATACTTTGGGTGGCCTTTCCTCCCCTGGCATATTGCTGGCCATGTGGTTTAGACCCCTTGAGATAACTTCTAGGCCTCAGAGGTATTTTAGTTTCAGGCCCAGAAAAGCAGCAAAATCTTTTAGGCAATGCCAACACCAATTGGAATGTCTAATGATCCCCCTGTCCTGGCACTGACCAATCAGTGAGACCATTACTCTGAAAAGGTACACCTGGAAAAGCTGATGAGTATTCTATTAAGATCCTACCCTAAGACCTCCCCAAAAGCTCCAGCTTTTAAAACCCTCCAAAGAAAGGAACCATGCCCACACCTTTCCCTTCTCCCTCTTCTTTCTACCACAGGCATGCATCTCTTAAACTCTAAGGGACCCCATGAGATTTGCAACCAGGGGAACAATGGACAGTGGCAACTTATTCATGGCTAATCCCCTGAACCTGTCTCTGAAGTCCCCTTTTCTCTGACTTCCAAGTGAGCTGACAGCAGCCCAACCTTGGCTCACTTCTTTCCCGTAGTGTCTTTAGAGAGCCAAAGCAGCCTTGCCTAGTCTCTTTCTTATTTCTTCTTCTATCCTAAGCCCTTCATTGTTTCACTGTCTCTAGCTTTAATAAACTTTCCTCAAAAATCACCTGGTTCATGTTGTGAAATTTTTCCTGCACAAAATGAAGAACGCATACCACTGGCCTACCCTAGACAGATCCACTCTGGGCCTGGTCCGCTTACTGTTAACAAAACAAATGGAGGGACCAATAGGAACAAAATCCTAGAGGCCCTCAAATGCTTGACCAAGAAGTTTGCACCTCATCCCAATGATGATGGTTGTCACTAAAAGACAGGCGATGTCACAAAGTGGTGTGGGAGTTCAAAGCTAGTCACACTAAGATGTGTTTCAGTGATATGAGGATTGATTTTGAGTTAAGGGCAACTTGGCTCAGGAGAAACTTCTTTTCCTCACTTCCACTACCTAGAAAAACTTGAATTAGAGTCCTTGTCCATGGCCCCTAACAAGAGATTATCAGAGATAACCTCTTTTGATCCATCTATAGGGTAGGACAAACTTCTATTTACAATGTTGAACTTTGAAGTCTGTGAGGCAGAACCAGAGAAAGACAACTGACTCATTCTGAAGCCTATATGGGATTCCACAGGAACAAATGTCATTGTCCAGAGCCAGTCCTTTGAGATGAGAGAAAGGCTGAGTACTGAGTCCTAGAAAATCCATTCTTACTCAGTACCTAACACATGAGAGGGTTATCAATCAATATTTTAGGAGTGTATCAGTGAATTATTAAATGAAAAAAGAAAGAAAGGTGTGTAAGTTTGCTGGACCTGCCATAACAAGATACCACAAACTGAGTGCTTCAAAACAGAACTGTATCCTCATAATTCTGGAGACCGGAAGTCTGAGATCTCCACCTCAGGGTTGGTTTCCTCTGGGGCCTCATTCCCTAGTGTATGGAGGGTTGCCTTTTCCCTGTATTTTCACACAGTCTTCCTTTTGTGGGTTTCTGTGTCCTAATTTTTTCTTGTAGGTACACTGGTCATATTAAATTAGGATTCATGCTAGTGAACCTGCTTTAACTTAATTATCTCCTTGAAGGCCCCATCTCCAAATAGTTACTTTCTGAGGCACTGAGTATTAAGACTTCTACAGATGGATTTTGGGGGACACAATTCAGTCCATGACTGGAGGGGAAAAGGAAGGGAGAGGAGGGAAAAGAAAGGTAGGTATTATGTGAGTGTTAAGACAAAGGGAGTTGACAAATGGAGATGTAGATAAGGAGCCAAGAGACTGCTGCCCCCTGGAGGCCAATTCACCAAGGTCAACTATCAAAGAAAGAGGCAATGAAAGGTCTAAAATGGCAGATTAGGTGGAAGTTGCAATCACCCTCTCCCATGACCACATCAGAATCACAACTAAATTATAGAACAATCAAATTGGATAGCTAAACAGACATCATCTGAAGAAGCCACATCGAGACATGGGAGTGGTAGAAATGTGAAATGGGCTGGCCCCACAACTACATGTGACTGTTGAGAATCTAGAGGGATATCTCAGCAGCAGAGGTCCCTCAGGGAAGTGAGGGGACTCAGCCCTAGGTTGGGATCCCTAGCCCAGAGCACCAGTGCTAGGAGAAGCCCACATAACATTAGGCTGTGGAAATCAGCAGGGATCCCACCTCTTCAGGGGAGACAGAAGCTGCTGGAAACCCAGCATTCCCTTAAAATGTCAGTGCACAAATTCTCACTCATAGGCACTTAGCCTGGGCTACAGTAGATGGAGAGCAGTTTGGAGGATGCCAGAATTATATAGGGAGAGGCTGAGATACATGGCTTTAGGACAAGGGCTGGAGAGACAGCCTCCAATGGCACTGTGTTGAGTCCTCCTACAGCACAGCTCACAGGTGTCATCTTTCCTGGGTTAAGTACTCCTCCCCACACAGCACTAGCCTAGTGAGCCACATTACCTACATTCTAACGACTCATACAAGGCTGCGGCTCTGTTGGCAGCAGCCAACCTGGGTCTTTTTTGAAAAGCTCTCAAGAAATTCTGATCAAGTTTGAGGGATGCCAGAGACACACAGACAGAAACTGAGTTGTGTGGCTTCAGGGTGAGTGCTGTCTTCCTGCATGGCCCATCTTTACTGTTAAGCCCTCCCCAACATTGTCAAATCTTAATCTGCTTTACACCAGTGAATTCTAATAACTTTGTGCTAATGACTCCCTGAGGCCTGCCTCACCACAAAGGTCCCAGATGGGTGGCAGCTGGCCTCCATGTACTCTGAGAATTTTGCTGAGTGGTCTCAGACCCAATACTGGTGCTAAGATTGAAATTGTATTAACCTGGTGAATACCACTCACCCCCCCCCACCCACCTGCCTCATACAACTCACATGCCACCTGAGACTCTTCCGGCAGCTGAATCTAATAGGCAGCCGGCAGGTGGCAGCAGGTCTTGGGGTGCCTTGGGCCTTTGCTGACCTGCTCCAGGCCAGGTACTTGTGGAAACCAGCCTAGGTTCACAGCTTGGTCCCTCCAATGTGCACTCATGTCCAGTGATGGCAGTAACCAACCATGGACAGCTTTGTCACACCTAAGAAGTTGCCCATGGCCAGTCACAGTCAGTGGCTGACACTGACCTGCACTGGAGTCCCTCCCAAGCATCCAAAGAATCAACACACCTGTGGTCTGGCTTCAGACAATAACAGAGCACCACCCAATTAGCTCTACAAACAGCACACAAAAAGTGAGGTCTCAGCAGGCATTAGACCCAGATAGGAAAAATTCCACTGCATATGGTTAGCCCCTGCACAGACGCTAATACACTGTGACTGTGGCCAGTTCTTACAACCAGCCAACCTAAAGGTTAAACCCACCTGTGTGCATGCTGGCAATAATCAAGGCTTAACTACAACAAGGGGGCACACATACTCCATGTGAGGGATACTTTGTGCTCAGGCTCAGGTGATCAGGGAGACTGAACTGGGTCCCACAAGACACCTGCTACATGAAGCCACCCTACCAAGATTGGGAGACATAGCATTTATACCTAATACACAGAAACAAACAAAGAGAGACAGCCAAAATGGGGAGACACACAAACACACCCCAAATAAAAAAAAAGAGAAATATTCAGAATAAGTACTAAATAAAATAAAGACAATCAAACTACCAGATACAGAGTTCAAAATAATAGTTGTAAGGATGCTTAAGGAGCTCAGAGGAAGAATAGAGGAACTCAGTGAGAATTTCAACAAAGAGATATTAAACATATAAAAGGACATAGAAACCATAAAAACAGTCAGAAATGAAAAATACAGTAAGTGAAAGGAAGAATACACTAGAAGGAATCAATAGCAGATTAAATGAAACAGAAGATTTAATAATCAATTTGAAAGACAAGGTAGCAGTAAACACCAAATCAAAGCAGCAAAAGAAAAAAGAATTTTTTTAAATGAAGAAAGTTTAAGGGACATCAGGGGCAACATGAAGCATAATAGCATTTGCATAATAGGGTTACCAGAAGAAGAAGAAAGAGATCAAGAGATTGAGAACCTAATTGAAGAAAAAATGAGGGAAACTTCCCTAAAGTGGTAGAAGAAAAAGACACAGAAATCCAGGAAGAACAGACAGTCCCAAAAAAGATAAACCCAAAGATACCCACACCAAGACACATCATTATTAAAATAGCAAGGACTAAAGATAAAGAGAGAACCTTAAAAGAAGCAACAGAAAAACAGTTAGTTACCTACAAGAGAGTTCCATAAGACTTTTGGTGATTTTCTCAACAGAAATTTCTCAGACCAGAAGGGATTGCCATGAAATATTCCAAAAATGTGATAAAAAGCAAGGGCTTCCAACAAAGACTACTCTACCTAGTAAGCCTATCATTCAAAATTGAAGGCAAGATAAATCCTCCCAGATAAGAAAAAACTAAGAGTTCATCACCACCGAGCCCATATTACAACAATTGACAAAGGTGGCTCTGACCACTGTGGCTCAGTTGGTTGGGTATCATCCTGAAAAGCAAAAAGTCACTGTTTTGATTCATGATCAGGATGCATGCCTGGGTTGTGGTTTGGTCCCTAGTCAGGGCATGTGCAAGAGGCAACTGATCAATGTTTCTCTCTCACATCGATGTTTCTCACCCTCTTTTTCTCCCCCTTTTCCCCTCTCTTGGAAAATAAATAAATAAATAAAATCTTTTTTAAAAAAACAAATGATATAAGGACTTCTTTAAGAAGAAGAAAGGAAAAAGAAATATAAACATGAATATAAAATGGCAATATATATGTACCTATCAATAAGTCACTTTAAATGTAAATGAATTAAATCATCCTATCAACAGACATAGGGTAGCTGAATGAATTTTTAAAAAACAAGACCCAAGTATATTACATCCACAAGTAATCAAATTCCAATTGAAAAACACACAAACATTGAAAGTAAAGGGATGGAAAAATATTTCATGCAAAAGGAAACAAACAAAAAAAGCTGGGGTAGCAGTACTTAGACAAAATAGACTTTAAAATGAAGACTATAATAAGAGACAAAGAACCATGTTACATAATAATGAGATCAATTCAACAAGAAAATATAATTCTTGTGAACATTTATGTATTCAAAACAAGAGTACCTAAATATATAAAGTAAATCCTTTTTTAAAAAGATTTTATTTATTTATTTTTAGAGAGATGGGAAAGGATGGAGAAATATTAATGTGCAAGAGACTGGGGACCTGACCTGCAACACAGGCATATGCCCTGACTGGGCATTGAACCAGAGACATTTTTGTTTGCAGGCTGGCACTCAAGCCACTGAGCCACAGCAGCCAGGGCTAAAGTAAATCTTGATATGGACATAAAAGGAGAGATCAATATTATCACATTTAATGTAGGAGACTTTAATACCCCATTAACATCAATGGGTAGAGATCATCCAGACAAAAAATCAACAAAGAAAAGATGGCCTTAAAAGACACATTAGACCAGATTAATTTAATTGAAATTTTTAGAGCATTTCATTATAAAGCAACAGAATATACATTCTTTTCAAGTGCACATGGAACATTTTTCAGGATAAGCCACCTGTTAGGCCAAAAAACAAACCACAATAAATTTAAGAAGATTGAAATAATATCAAGCATCTTCTCCAACCGCAATGCCTTGAAACTAGAATTCAATTACTAGAAAATAACTGAAAAACATACAAGCACATAGAGACTAAATAATGTGTTACTAAACAATAAATGAGTTGACAACAAAATGAAGGAGGAAATCAAAAGATACCTTGGAGACACATGAAAATAAATAAACAACAATCCCAAATGTATGGGACACAGTGAAAGCAGTCCTAAGAGGAAATTCATAGCAATACAGGCCTACCTCAAGAAACAAAAATAATCTCAAATAAACAATCACACCTTACACCTAAATAAATTAGAAAAACAAAGCCCAAAATGAATAGAAAGAAAAATAATAAAGATCAGAGTGGAGAAATAAAACAGAGTCTAAAAAAACACAAAGTTCAATAAAACCAAGAACTGTTTTTTTAAATATAATAAGAATGATAAACCTTTAATCAGACACAAGAAAAAAAAGAGAAAGGACCCAAATAAGTAAAATGAGAAATAAAAGAGGGGAAGTAACAGTTGATACCACAAAAATACAAAGGATTATAAGAGAAATATTAAAAACAACTATATGCCAACAAATTGGACAGGCTGGAAGAAATGGATAAATTTCTAGAAATGTACACTCTTCCAAGAATGAATCAAGAAAAGCAGAAAATCTGAACACATGAATTACAACCAATGAAATCTAGTTGATTATCAAAAAACTCCCCAAAAACAAAGTCCTGGACTAGACAGCTTCACAGGTGAATGTCACCAAACATTCAAACAAGAATTAGCACCTATCTTTCTCAAACTCACAAAAATTTCAAGAGGTAGGAAAGCTTCTAAGCTCATTTTATGGGCACCCATATGCAGAAATCCTCAACAAAATACTAGGAAACTGAATTCAGCAATACATTTAAAAGATCATAGCCATGATCAAGTGGAACTTACTTCTGGAAAGCAAAATTGATTCAAAATTGGCAAATTAATTAATGCGATATACCACAAACAAAATGAAGACTAAAAATTATATGATAATATTGAAAGATGCAGAAAAAGCATTTGATAACAACCAGCATCCACTTATGATAGAAACTCTCTGGACAGTGGGAATAAAGGAAAGATAACCCAGGGCAATAAAGGCCATGCATGACAACCCACAACTGACATCACAGAGAAAAAGGTAAACATGTTTTCTTCAAGATTAAGAACAAAACAAGGATGTCCACTTTTACAAATCTTACTCAACACTGTATTGGAAGTCTTAGCCACAGGAATCATACAAGAAGAAATACAAAGCATCCAAATTGGATAGGAAGAACTAAAAATGTCACTTTTTGCAAATGACATTTTATTAAGCATAGAGAACCCAAAAGATACCACACACACACACACACAAAAAAACTACTAGGACTGATAAATGGACTCAGAAAAATAACGGGACACAAAATAAATATTAAGAAATTGATTGCATTTTTATACACCAATAATGAATTATGGGAAACTAAGAAAACAATTATATTTACAATTGAATAAAAAATAAAATACCTAGAAATAAATTTCACCAATGTAAAAGGCCTGTACTTAGAAAATTATGGCACTGAAGACATAAACTGAAGAAGGTACAAATAAATGGAAGCATGTACTGTGCTCATGCATATGCAGAATCGACATCATTAAAATGTCCATACTACTCAAAGAAATCTATCAGTTCAATGCAATCCCTATCAAAATACCAGTGGAATTTTCACAAGACTAGAACTAGAACAAATAATCCCCAAAATGTATATGAACCCATATAATACCCTAAATAGCCACAGCTATCTTTAGAAAGAAGAATAAAGTTGGAAGTATTACATACACTACCTGATATCAAACTATACTACAAGGCTATGCTAATTAAAACAGCATGGTACTGGTATGAAAACAGACACACAACTTTATGGAACAGAATAGGGAGCTTAGAAAAAACCCACAACTATATGACCAATTAATATATGACAAAGAAGGCAAGAACATACAGTAAGTTAAGATAGCCTATTCAGTAACTGGTGTTGGGAAAACTGGACAGATACATGAAAAAAAATGAAATTAGACCACCTTTTTATACAATGTAACAAGAATGAACTCAAAATGTATTAAAGACTTAAAGATTAGACTCAAAAAGTAAAACTAGAAAAAACATAGGGCTTAAACTCTCTGACATTTCTCTTAGCAATATATATTTTAAATACATCTCATTGGGCAATAAAAACAAAGGGAAAAATGAAAAAGTGGGACTACATCTTATTAAAAAGTTGTAGCATAACAAAAGAAACCATCAACAACATAGAGAGACAACACACTAAATGGAAGAACATATTCACCAATGACACTCTGATAAAGGGTTAGTATTCAAACTTTATAAACAGCTCAACACCAAAAAAATCTCCAATTAAAAAATGGGCAGAGCACCTGAATAGACACTTTTCCAAAGAGGACATACAGATGGCCAATAGGCACATAAAAAGATGCTCAACATCACTAATAATCAGAGAGGCACAAATAAAGCCACAAAGCGCTATCACCTCACACCTGTCCGAATGGCTATCATCAGTAAATCAACAAACAAGTGCAGATGAAATATGAAGAAAAGGGAACCCTAGTGAAATATTGGTGGGAATGCATACTGGTACAGCCACTATGGAAAAACAGTTTGGAGTTTCCTTAAAAAATTAGAAATGGAACTTCCTTATGATCCAGCAATTCCACTTCTAATTTGAAAGGATATATACGCCCTTATGCTTATTGCAGTGTTATTTATATTAACCAAGATATGGAAGCAAACCAAGTGTCCATCAATAGACAATGGATAAAAAAGGTCGTGGTACATATGTACAATGAAATATCACTTGGCCATAAAAAAGAATGAAATCTTACCATTTGCAACAGCATAGATGGACCTAAAGGATATTATGCTTAGTGAAAGACAAATACCATATTATGTTTCTTATCTGTGAAATCTAAAAAACAAAATAAACTAACAAAACAGAAACAGACTCATAGATGCAGAGCACAAACTGATGGTTGTCAGAGGGGAGGAAGTTTAGGGGGGCTGGCTGAAAAAGGTGAAGTGATTAAGAACTACAAATCGGTAGTTGCAAAATAGTCACAGGGATGTAAAGTTCAGCATAGGAAATCTAGTCGATAATATTGTAATAACTATGGGTGGTGCCAGGTAGGTATTTTGAATTATCAGGGAGGTTGCTGTGTAAATTAGATAAATTGTCTAACCACTATTCCATACATCTGAAAATAATATTGAATAATATTGAATGTCAACTGTATTTAAAAAATAAACTTAATAAAAAAATAAAATTAAAACAGAAAAACAAAACCAACACATGCACACACACACACACACCACACACACACACACATATATGGGGGTGGAGGGAGGAGAGAGAGAGAGAGAACTAATCCCAAAACATGATGCAAAGAGAACCAAGAAAATTCCTAATTCTCTTATCCTGAACTAGAATTATAAAACAAAAAGATTTCTGGGACAAGACACCTCTGCCATGTCTTTCAGGCATTTCTAAATAAAGCCTTTATTGGGCCTGGGAGATCTGGAGCTGGGAGCAGCTTTCATGCAATTACCCTGCTCTCAGATGAGAAGTCTTCAGGCCGAGGCCCCCACTGCTGGCCTGGCTTTCCTCTGGCGTCTACTCTGCTCCTGCAGAGGGGTGCTTTTCCCTCTGGATCCGGTTGTCTTCTCTGCTCTCAGCCGCCTTAGACTGAAAGAGACTATACCAAATCAAATTGAGTTCTGCTCAGACTCCTCACAAACATTGGCCCAAATATATCCAGGGCTGGCCAAAGGGGAAGTTGGGCTGATGGCTTCAGGAGCACAGGCAGCTGCTAGGCCAAAGCTCAAGCTTCTATTACAGGTTGCTCCTCCCAGCCTTTGCGGCTGGTTAAGGGCAGGATTCAGGGAGCTAGTACTTTGTATAGCAGAGTAAGCTGAGGGTGCCAAGTGAGTGAGAAAATAGTCCATTCTATCTACTCTTTTGCTCCCCTACCTACACACACACACATGCACCCACTTCATACCTAGATGAATGAGGGACGAGACACCCTCAACTATGCTTCCCTCTTCTTGGCACTCACCCCTAGGCAGGTAAGCGTCACGATCTGGCCCAACTTCTCTTTCATAATCCTACCCATTTTCATTTCCATTTCTATTTCTTTGGGAAGTTTCTCTGAACCTATAGCCAAAAGATGAACTAATTAAGGTTAAAATGGAAAATCTTGGTATTGTCTTATTATATGAACTTTCCAAGGATATTATTATTAAAATAGGGAAGGACAAATTTTTGTCGATATATAGCTGTGTAATGATGAAATTGCCAAACCATTAACTGCTCAAGGAAAAGATACTGGTGACATAGAGTGAGCTCTCTAAAGGGCAAATAAATTCTCTTTCCCATATTCATAAGTGTAACCTTTATTCTGAAAATGCAGAGCCCCAACCTACATCAACTTGAGATGTCTGGGCTAACCATCCCTCCAAGGGACTAGTAGGTTTCTATCTTTTCAAGACTCAGCTTAGAGAGGCATTACCTCTTCCAGGAAGGGTTCCAGACCCCAAAAGCCTATGTTAGGTCCCCTCTTCTAAGCCCCACCCCTCCAGTTTCCTATATAAACCTCTATACACAGCATTGTTGGTACTTTAGTAAATGCCCCTAATGTATATACAAGACTGTCTGATCCCTAAGGCCAAGACTATCAGTCATCTCTGTACCCCTTCTGCTTAAGCCCAGTCCCTGGGCATGGGGGGAGTGGTAAGTGAATGTCTGTAGAACAAATTAAGGATGTTCCACATGGGTGCTCCCAGGTGATGTTTCCCAAACAGGGCTCCCATGAGCTCTTCATACTCCCTAATGGAATTCTTAACACTTTAGAAAGTTCTAAAAAAAGTTTTAAAGTACATGGATTACCTGGATAAGCACCATATAAACCCGTGGTGGCACCTGATTTCTGTGTCCTTGATTGAATTTAGATTGGCAATCGGGGTAACCTCAATTAGTATAGCTTTATGCACCCATACTATCTATACTGGGAGATTATATCGTCTCAGCATATGGCAGTGAGGACCTATCACCCTAGAAGAATCTGCCTTGAATTTTGTCCCATATTCCGTTAGGCAACAACTTGGCTTTGCAAACACCAGACTCAACAGTCACATAAAATTAATGTTGTTAGTTTGAGTTTTATTGCTGTTGTAATTTTGTTTATATTTCATTTATAAATTTGTTTTTATTTATGGTTATAAAGCAACTATAATCTTGGTTATTTGTATTTGTGTTAAGTCTTTATTTAATCAGCAATAACTTGTCAACACAGGCCCTGAAAGAATGTTCTTGGCCTTTAAAAGGATAATACTCAGGTTTGCACAACACTGCTATGGGGAATTCTCATTCTCTTCTCCTGAGACTGATGGTACCTCAGCTTGGCAGGTCCTGAGTGTGCACTGGGATGGGCTGAGAAAGCAGAGTATCCACAAGCATCATTCATGGACCTTCTCTCCAGATCCTTGTGCTCTGCCCCAAGCCAGGATCCAGTGCAGAACAGCATGTACCACACACACACACACACACTCAGATGCACAAACACACACATGTGTGTGTACACACAGGGTCTGCTCCTGGTGCCAGGCTTTAACCTCTAGACATGACAATTTCATGAACTGTTTGTACCAATTTTCCTTCAACTCAGCAAATCCAGGTCCTTCTTGTCCCTGTGTTCAGTTCATTTCTCAGTGGGGCCTTCAGGTCAGTCTCACTGGGGGACAAGCATTAGAATCTCAGAAGAGAATTAAAGAGAACATACTGTGTTCTCTTAACCAACCCAATGCTATCACAAACTCATACACCAGGTTCCTCTACAGTAGCCCAAACAACTTTGAGTGCTCAGGGCCAATAGGCCACACAGTGTTTACCAAAAGGCAGCTGCTTATTTCCAGATGTACTTATTCTATTCTACGCATTTAAATCAACAAACATTACTTGAGCACTCCCTGTGTACTTGCTCTCTTAAGGATCAGAGACCAGGAGGGCTTCCCACCAAAAGCATGGATGCACTCCAGCCTTGCTGGCTGCTGGCTGCCTACCTCCAGCTCCTTCCTCCAGCAGCTGAATTCATTTGCTGGGGCTTGCATAACAATACCCTGCAGACATGGGCACTGAGAGAACAGACACTTATTGTTTCACAGTCTGGAGGCTGGAAGTTCGATATCAAGGTGTCAGTGGGGCTAGTTTCCTCTGAGTCCTCTACTTGGCTCGTAGATGGCCATCTTCTTCCTGTGTCTCCACAAGGCCTTCCCTTTGTGTGTGTGTCCTAATCTCTTTTTCTTATAAGGACAGCAGATATTGGATTAGAGACCACTCTAATGACCTCATTTCACTTTAAATATCTCATTAAAGGCTCTATCTCCAAAAGCAGTCACATCTTGAGGTCCTGGAGGTTAGGGCTTCAATATACAGTTGGGGAAGGGCACAATTCAGCCCTAAACAGCATTCATTACAGAGCACTCAGATTGCTGACTCCCATGAAAGGTCAGTCAGTCCACCGTCTTTGACGGGACTCTTGTCTCCTCCCCTCCCCCGAGACTCTACCTGGGCCTCCTTTGCAATATCACATTCCCCAGTCAATGTGTTGTCCTCCACAGCTGCCATTTCTCTCTCTGCCTTTCTGTACAGAGTCCAGCAGAAGTAATGCCTGTGTGGGTGTGATCAGTAGGGTAATAATATGGGTGTAATAATTTATAGTTTTAATTTGAACATTTCACCTAAAATGTCATATGGTCTGTTTGAGTGGGATATTGTTATGTTACAGAATTACATGCTTATGATTTTGTAGTAAAAGATTTTGTAATAAAAAAGGGACGTTATTTGTGCCAGAACCTGTATTCCTTCTCTGCTTATCTTTTCTTCTTCTCCCTGTATGGTTCTGTTTTCTTTCCCAGCTTCGCTTTCTCCCAACTGAGCTTCCACCACGTTCTCTCTCACCATCTCCCTCTTGATTGCAGCTTTCAACCTTCGTGAGAAATGAAGACATACCACAAAAAGAACTTTGTCATTTAACTAGCTTAAGTTGGCCTTCTCCCATCTATTATAAAGTACACTTAAAATCAAAGCTAATTTAATCTAAATGACAAGGATTAAGATACTAAATAAGAGTTGGGGTTTTCAAAGTGTGGCTTGTAGACCACAAATGTGGATAAGGAAGCCCCTAAAGTCATTTCTAAACTGAGGTAATGTTTGATTTAATGTTTTATTGCAAATTACAGAAAAATCAAAATTTATCAAGTTATCAACTACAGCTAATTATTTTGC
Organism: Tonatia bakeri; assembly: GCA_004024845.1. Classification (NCBI taxonomy): domain Eukaryota; kingdom Metazoa; phylum Chordata; class Mammalia; order Chiroptera; family Phyllostomidae; genus Tonatia; species Tonatia bakeri. The sequence continues at coordinate 65,118 of PVIA01004874.1, read as the reverse complement.
CAGTTCATTGTATATGCAGTATTTCTGTGAATACCAGTTTCTCTAGTGCATGGAATATTTTCCATGTTGTTTCCTAATTAGTCATATCTAATATACAACAAAGCTTTCAATATCCATCTTACATCTCAATCCTTTGATTGCCTCTTTTTTCAATAATTTTTAGTTAATTCATTTGAGCTTTCAAATTGCCTGTTTCTGAAAAATCATAATTTTATGTGTACTATATGTAAAATTTCTGTCTTCTTATTTTATGAACTGGTTGTAATTTCCAGAACAATGTTAAATAAAAATTGTAATCAATGGCTTATTTTACCTAACTTTAGTGGAAACACCTGTAGGGTTATTTTTATTTATTTATTTATTTATTTACTTATTTATTTACTTGCTGTATGGGTTGAGATAAATACTCCACAGCATCTGAAGAAAATTTCTATTTATGGTTTCTAAAAATTTATAACAGAAATGATTGTTGTTTTATTGCACATATTTTTAAATTGAGATATATTCACATACCATAAAATTCAGCTTTTTAAAACACATAATTCAGTGGTTTAGTTTATTCACAAAGCTATGTAACCATCCCTATTACCTAATTCTAGAACATTTTCATCACCCCAAGAAGAAACCCTTTATCTATTAGCAGTCCCTCCTTACTACTTTCTTTACCTGAATCCCTGGCAACCACTAATCTGCTTCCTGTCTATTCAAATTTACCTATTTTAACATTTCATAGAAATAAAAATATACATTATGTAGCTTTTTGTGCCTGGCTCCTTTCACTTATTGTAATGTTTTCTAGTTTCCTTCATGTTGTAGCATGAATCAGTATTTCATTTCTCTTTACAGCTGAATGACATTCCATGCTGTGGATGTACCACTTTAGTTTATCCATTCACTTTTCTTTTATCCATTCACTTTTTGATGCACATGTAGGTTGATTTTATTTTTTTATAATTTGAATAGTGTTGCTAAGAATATTCATGTACAAGTTTTTGTGTGGACAAATATTTTCAATTATGAGAATTGCTGGGTCATATGATAGCTCTATTCTTAACTGTTTGAGAAGGTGCCAGAATGCTTTTTGAAGTGACTATCATTTTACATTTCCTATCACTTCTCCGCCTTTTGGCTAAGATCAAATGTAGTACATTTCCTCCAGCAATGTATGAGGGTTCAAATTTCTCCATATCCTCACCAACCTTTGTTATTTTATCTCCTTATTCTAGCCATCCCAGTGGGTATGAAATATTTTTTCATTGTGATTTTGACTTGCACTTTCCTAAAGACTAATGATGGTAAGCATTTTTTTATGCTTCTTGGACATTTGTATATCTTCTCTGAACTAATCTCTATTCAAATCTTTTGCCCTCTTTTTAACTTAGTTGTGTTGAGTTCTTTTTTTTTAAGATTTTATTTATTTATTTATTTTTTAGAGAGGGAAGGGAGGGAGAAAGAGAGAAAGAAACATCAATGTGCGGTTGCTGGGGGCCGTGGCCTGCAACCCAGGCATGTGCCCTGACTGGGAATCAAAACTGCGATGCTTTGGTTCGCAGCCCGCACTCAATCCACTGAGCTACGCCAGCCAGGGTGTGTTGAGTTCTTTTAACTTAGTTATTGTTGAGTTCTTTATATATTTGGATACTAGACCCTTATCAAATATATGATATGCAAGTATTTTCTCCCACTTTGTGGATTTTTGTTTCTTCCTTGTTAATGTCCTTTTAACACAAAAATTTTTAATTTTGATAAAGTTCAATTTATACATATTTTTCTGTTTCCTTGTGCTTTTCTTGGTGTCATATCTAAAAAAACATTGCATAATCCACAGTCATGAAGATTTATATCTGTTTTCCTCTAAAAGTTTTATAATTTTAATTGTTGCATTTAGGTATATTCTTCATTTTAATTTTTATATATGATTCAGTTAGGAATCCAACTTCACTCTTTTGCATAGAGATATCCAGTTGTCCCAGCACCATTTGCTGAAAAGATTATTTCCTTTCCCATCACATTGAATTATCTGAACACCCTTGTTGAAAAACCGAATGAGCATAAATGTATGGGCTTATTTCTGAAATAATTATAACTGAGATAATTATAAGGTTTCTCTTTCAATATGAAATATTGCTAGATTTAATAATTTTTGTCTTCATAGTCATGAGATGGCCCAAACTCAATCATGGTAAACTCTTCTTTTCATACTCTATTAAATTTGATTAGCAATTATTTTGTATTCATAAGTAAGATTAATATATATTTTACTTTTTAAGTGCCATCTCTAGTAGGCTTTGTTATTGGGTTTATAAAATGTGTTATAAAATGTGTTCCTTTTTTTATATGGTTTAGGAAAACAAGGGTCTAAAGTGGTTCAAGATCTAAAATGTTTGATATCCCTTGAACCCTCTGAAATGGTTCCCCTTACTCACCCTGATACTTGCCTTATTTGGTGGAGGTCTCATGTCTCTTCAAAGTGATATGTTTAAACTATTAATGAATACTTAACTCAACTGAGTTTAAGTTATGTTTGAAAATCAAGTTGCTATCTTATCCCCTTCTTCCCCCATCCCCATCAGCTAAAGTTGTGCTCAAAATTAAAATTTTGTTTACCCAAGGTTCTTGTCATCTTTCGTTTGTCTTGAGTGCCTATCACTTTTCCTAATTTTCAGCTGTTGCTACTTAATCTATAGAAAATACAGCCTGCGGAGTTGGCATGTTTGATTTTCTAAGTACATCTGTCTTTACATTAAAATTTTGCTTCTTTATAGTATGTGATGGTTAGAGCATAGGCTCTGGAACCAGGAAACCTGACTCCAGTGTATGCTAGCTGAATGACCTTGGCAAGGTCTTAGCTTACTCACCTGTAACAGAGCTAATCATAAGGACTACCTCATTGGATTGTGGAGAGCAGTACATGACTCAATATTTGTAAAGTTTTCAAAACCATATTTGGCCCTTAGACTATCAGAGTTTAACATATAAATACACTTGTCTTTCAAAAGCTGAAATTCTTGAGTTTAGATGTTATGCCTTGTTTCAGCTCCCCCACACACCAATTTCTAAATAAAAATGTCTCTTCCTCACTAGTGCTATTTCTGGTTCAGCTGCCTCCCCCCCATTCCCTGACTATTTTTGGATTCTACCTGCCTACTGAGCTCCCTCAAACACTAGACAGTGCTTCTGAGAATAGCTTGACAAAGTTTGGGCCATCGTCCTATCCTTTTTCTCTTCCTGAAGATGCCCAGCCTCCTTTACAGTGAATTTAGAAAGTCTGTGACTCTGTTGCTTCTTGAAAATGGTGGTAAGATATCATTCCCATGCCTAATGTCCCTTAAGATGATCTCATGGCTTCCTTTGGCACTGGGACCAGCGGAGAGAGTGCATCCAATATGAGGCCCATGTAAATCACATGGCCTTAGTTAACCACACAGACACAAGCAATTATAAATCTACCTGCATCCTATTTAACACTCTTCTAAGTCCCAGATCCTTCTGACTAGCTGCCTTCTGAATGTTTCTATCACAAACTGAGCTTGTTCAAATGGGGACTCGTTGGCATCTAGCAAATATTTGCTTCTGGTGTTCTATATCTGAAATTGGTGCAAACATTCACTAGCCACCCAGGTAAAAACCTGAAAGTCATTCTGGACACTTTTCTCTCACCACCCTCATCAAATGCCATCCAAAATCTATGACTGTTGGGAACCGCCCTGCCTGGTATCAGAAGCTGTAACCCCAGCCAAGGCTAAGGCTGAGGGAACGACCTTGGACCATAAGCCAGCAAGGAGACAAAAGTTTATCTCCCTGGCAGGAGCACCACTTCTGCTCCTTTTACTTCACTCTGCCTGGCCCCCAGTGCTTGGTCGGTTAGCCAATGACAGGTAAGATTCCCCAAGGGGGGAATGACCTAAGACAGGCACGATCACGTGGGAGACCCCCAAGGAAGGACTTTGGGGGCTACAGCAAAAGGGGACCCTCTCCCCCTGGCTTTGACAAAGCCTCAGTCCTCACCATCTGTGAGAAAAATTTCCTAATCTCTTGGCTGCCTTACTTCCCTTGCTCCACCTAAGCCTGAAACAATGACAGAGGGTGGTGCAGCCCTGTACTGGAAAGGGTGGGTTCCCCGGGTGATCAGGCCTAAGAAAGAATATATAAAATCCTGTGAAACCTGCTTTGTTTAGAATACTGTCAATTAACCGATAAGGGACCAAGGAAGAAGTAAGTTTGTTCCTCAGAGTTTTACAGCTCTTTAGCTATCTGACCCTGACTCAAAATAGACCCTCAGAGTTCTTTGTTGTTTGATCCTTACTTCCTGGCAATGGTTAATGAGATTTACCTGAATTCTTGTGTAAATGAACCCAATAAAAGCCCATTGAGGAACAGGATCTTGGCCCTTCTCCTTTGAGAGATCGGCCACCTCTCCTCCCCAAGCATATCAAGTCTTAGTAGACTTATACCCATCCATGGCAAATGGGGATCCTTAGGGCAGAGCACCCCCACATCTGGGTGCTCTCCCCTAGGGAGGGTGGCCAAGGCACTCTCCACTAGACAGAGTGGCCATTTCGTACCTATTTCTCCACAGGACTCGGTTGTCCGTGTGTATGTTTTTTCTCGTGTTTCGACGAGCATCCACAGCCACGATGGATATCACTAACCCAGTATCCATCTCATATGACTTCCATTTCCTCAGTGGCTCTTAAACCCACTCTGCCTCTAACTGTTTAACTGTACTCCCTGTCACCAGTGATGCTCTCTCATTCACTCTTCCCCCTGCTCACAGACAAACCTGACTTGCTTAAAATTCTTCAAGAGCTCCTTGTAGTGTTCAGGGGAAAAATTCATTTCCATAATTTTGGCCCTAAAGCCTTATTTAACCTAACTACCTGTGTGAGTACAACAGAGAACCCAAAGGTGTTTTTGTCAAAAACAAGTTTCTCCCCTATCTGTTCAGGATTCAGGCCTCTCTCACCTGCTGACTCCTCAGGTCTTCCCACTTTTTTCTTGCATTCTCAGTCCCCCCATCTCCACTGCCTCATTCCCGTTAGCCTATAAACTCACTTTCTCCCCATCTTTGTCTTTTTTTAAATTTTATCTTGTCCAACTATTGTTGCTTTCCTTTGTAAACAACTTTGCCAGTAGAATTGTATGATACTTGTGTTCAGTGGTTTGTCTGTGTTTGCTCTGTTTTATGCCCATCTGCCTCTGTCTGACTCAGGGCCATCAGCAGACACCATGTGCCAAACAAGCATGGTTCATTGCCAGCTCACTCTCACTCTCTGTATTCAACATGCTCACTCCTCCCAGAAACAATCTTTCTCCATTTTGTTGACTTTGAAGAAAACTGAAAAGTGCATCTCCGACCCCATTTCTCCTTCTTGCACAGGCCACACTAGCTTTATCCAGCACCAGAGTTAATCCTATTCACCCCCTATTGTGGTTTTAAATATAGTTCCAACCACATGGTCTTAGCTTCCTAATTTACTCATGTTTTGCTGTGTATAATGCTCACTTTTTGCCCAAATTTTTGAAGGGAAAAATTAGTACTGAAACATGTGTGTGCATTTTCTATGGGAATGCATTACACATGACAAAATATGGTGTATTTCCAATCTAGACTTGTCTTCTGAGTTCTAATCATAATACACTTGCCACTCAACATCTCTATTTGGATGTGCTATGAGCATTTAGAATTAATCCTGTCCTAACTGACTTCTATCACTCTGTACTCCCAGAACTTAGGCCAGTCCATCCACATGCAGACATAGACACATATGTGTACACATATGTATGTTCACACAAACATATGTGCACACACATAGCTGATCTTCCTCCAAATCCCCTATGTCAGCTACTATATACCCACGTACTATTTGTTCCTGCTAGGAACCTGGGAGTTCACCTTTACAAGCCCTTTGCCTCATCTCCCCTTCCCCCATCACCAAGCCCTTTGGATCTATTCCCCAAATATATTTTGAATGCACCTACTCTTTACCTTCTTGGCTTGTGGCCAGCTTTATCCAAGCCACATTATCCCTAGTCTCTACTTTTGCAACATCCTCTTACATGAACTTCTCGCTTATTTTTTCTGTTGTTATTGTACCAATTCATACTTCACATGCAACCAGAATGACCCTTTTGAAACATAAATTGGATCATGTCTCTTCTCTTCTTAAAACCCCCTGTACCTAGAATAAGGCATATACTATGCCAGCATGATTTGAAAAAGTGACAAAGCTAAAACCTCAAAGATGAACAAGGGAGTCAGCCAGAAGAGTGTCAGAGAAGGGTTGTACTCCAGTTAGAGGACACAGCAAGTATAAAAGGCCCTGAGGTATGAAAGCTTGGAGCATTTAAGAAGGCCAGTGGGACTAAAATAAAGCAGCAAGTGCCAAGACATGGTGATGAAGAAGTTAGCAAAAGCTGGGCCATACAGGGTCTTATGTCATGAAATGGGCACTTTTATAATTGTTTCTAATTTTGCATGTATAACATATATATTATACACTTATACACACACTTCTATTCTTGCCCACTGACCATAAGCTCCACAGAGAAACATCCATGCCTGTTTTGTTCAGTTTATTCCTATGTGCAGTATAGTACCTGTCACATAATGGGCCCTAAATCTTAATGGAGTATAAGAAAGAAAAATATCTTCAGCATTCTAGTCAGGCCACATGGCTGGCAATTGCCCAAATACATTGTGCCATTCTCTCTTCTAAGAGCCTCATTTTTATCTAGCTCAATGATTCTCAACTGAAGGGCAATATTGCCTCCAGGGAACATTTGTTAATATTTGGAGACATTTTTGATTGTCACAATTTTAGGGGAGGAGTGACTCCAACACTGGCCTGCAATGTCCACAGCATTATAGATGAGATTCGAGACAAATTCACATGGACTACCGAGTCTTGTGGAGGAAAACGGATGGCATGACTACTCTCTCAAGGGGAAAACACCTCTCAGAGTGGCCTGGAAACTCTCTCAAGAGGAGAGAGTCCCAATCCTTGCCTTGACAGGTATTTATTGGCTTTCAGTTTGCACAGGAATACAGGTAAAGTTCATTAATCATTGTCAGGCAGTAATGAGCAAACAATAGATAGCATACAAAGAACTATGAGGGTCCATTCTGAGTCAGGGTCTGTTAGCTAAAGGGCTACAAAACTTTGGGAAACAAACTCATTTCCTGCCCAGTCCCTTATCATATAATTGAGAGCATTCTTAGTGAAGTAGGTTTCACAGGAGTTTAAGTATTATTTCTCAGGCTTGATCACCCGGGGAACCTGCCCTTTCCAGCACAGGGCTGTACTGCCCTCTGTCATTGTTTCAGGCTTAAGTCAGGCAGGGGAAGTCAGGAAGCCAAGAGATTAGGAGACTTCTTGCAGGCAGAATGAGGACTCAGGCTTTGTCAAAGTTGAGTGGTGAGGGTCCATCACCCCCTTTCTCCATAGCCCCCCAAGTCCTTCCCTAGGGCCTCCACAGGATCATGCCTGTCTTAGGTCATTCCCCCCTTGGAGAATCTTACCCTTCATTGGCTAACTGATCAAGCACTGGGGGCCAGGCAGGGTGAAGAAAAAGGAGCAGAAGCGGTGCCCCTGTCAGGAAGATAAGTTTTGTGTCCTTAGTGGCTTGTGGTCCGAAGGTCACTCACTCAGCTTTAGCCATGGTGGGGGATGGTGCTTACAGCTTCTGAAACCAGGCAGGGTGGTTCCCAACAGAAGAGATTTTATTGGCATCTGGTGGTTAGAGGCTAAGGATGCTACTAAACATCCTACAGTGGACAGGACAGCCCCTGGACCCCAACAAATTCAACCTAAAATATCAACAGTGCTAAAGTTGAGAAACCCTTATCTTACTAATTCTACCTGCCCTCCAAGCCTATGTGAAAGTTTTCTCTCCTCATTAACCAGCATGAGATTGCCCTCTGCCAACCTCCCCAAACCTCCTTTATGTCATTCATTTCCTTGTCTTGCAATTGCCTGTTCTATCTGCCTCTCACTGGAAGGTTAGGGTATATGTTGAGTCATCCATGCATTTTCTTAAATGAATGCAGCCCCCTTAGCTAGTACTGAAAAAGAAATTGAAGACAAATTTTGTAGCAACATTTTAAAACATATAGTTGACATACCCAAACTCCTGGGTCTGCAGGACTCAGCCATCCCCCATCTTTGCCTGTCAGAAGCTGTCTGTCTCTAGGTGTCTGTGGTAGTGTGTAACTGACAGAAATGGCGATTTCCTATAGGTCCAACCTACTAATACGGTGTACTCAGTTAGTCATTGCCTTACATTTTGAGTTATTCAAGTTTAATCCCACTAAAATATGACATAGAACTAGGACATAAGATGGGCTCCTAACAATGAGTAAAATGGGCTCCTAACAATGAGTAAAGCTTCTTTAGCAGTTGGCTCTCCTGTGAGTCATGACCTGCTTGATCCACCAGCAAAAATAGAAATCCCCATGGCCACACAGCTGTGGCCTTCAGATCTTGTGCCTGCCATCAGAAACACCTGAAGCCCTCTCTGTGGATTCAGGCTATGAAATGCTCTGTCTGTTGGAAGGTTGCATCTCCTTATCTTCTCATGGCCCTTGCAGCTCTATGCTCAGCTTGTTCCTTCCCCTCCATGCTCATTCTTTCTCCCTGCCTGGTGGCCTTGATCCTGCTGGCTGAGGTACAGGAGTTGAGGGCAGAGCTGGGCACATCACTCCAGCTTACTGCTTCTGAGGTTGCTGTGAAAGTGCCTGCTGTGGGGCCTTGGACATTCACTTGTCTGGAGGGCTCTGTTCCTGTTTCTCCTGCCCTTTGCCCTGCACTCAGCTTCTTCTTCAGGATTTCCTCAAACACTATCTGCAGCCAAACCCCTCTTAGCTGCCATAGTGGGCCTGCTCTAGCAGCACCTCCAGTATGGGGAAGCCAGGGCAATAGGCCACACAGCTCCTGTAGGCAGCTTTCTGAAGGCCCAGTGGTTTCAGGTCATCCTGTTCTGGATAGCAGTTGTTGTTTCTGGTTTCCAGGTCCCAGCACAGGTCAGTGTTTGAAATCATCTCAAAGGAGAAGCTTTTCCTGCTCTGCTTCTTGATGAACTCGGCTTCATGGATGTAGGGCTTCCTGCTGACCCGCTGAAAGATGGCCTCAGTCTCCCAGGTCATGGCCATGCTCTGCAAAGTTTGCAAGTGGATATAGAAGGCACTCACGTTTTGCTGGGTGGAATCCTTGTCACCCTACAGGCAAGAGTGGCAGCACTGATATTGAGAATAGGACCATGATGATGGGGGCTGCTCTGCTCAGCATCCCCTGGGCCCTGGAGGCAAAATAGATGTCCTCCTGGTGGGGAATGGCTGGCCCTGGCTGCAGAGATGACACCATCTTTACAGTCCCTGAGAGGTGGGGGAGATATCATCAGTGTTCCCAAGGGATCAGTGCCAAATCCACCTTCAGAACTCTGAAAGGGTGCTGGCCCCAGGGGCCCTTTGGCAGATACCATCACCTCCCTGTGCCCACTTCTTCATAAAATGGGAATAATAACATTGCTGATCTCATGGGGCAATGATAGAGATCAAATAATGTAGAGACAGGTGTATGTGTTAAGTTAAATGATGATAAAGATCAAATACTGTATAAATGTGATCACCAAAAATGAGCAAACCCCAAAAGGCCATCAACTGGTGAATACACAGATTGTGGTACATCCATATAATGCAACCTTATTCATTGATAAAAAGTAATGAACTACTGATACATGTGAACATCAATGAATCAGTGCTTCATTCTTTTATCAATGAATAAGATCGCATGGTATGGATATACCACAATTCTGCTCAATGAAAGCAACCAGAGTGAAAAAGCCATGTAGTATATGATACTACTGAAATGACATTCTAGAAAATGGAAAAACTATGAGGGAGAACAGATCAGGGGTTACCAGTAGGGAGGACAACAGTGGAACTAACTATAAAGTGTCACAAGGGAATTTTAGGGGATAATGAAAATGCTCTATATCATGATTGTGGTAACAGTTACACAAATGTGCATGTGTCAAAATTCTTCAGATTGTATACTTAAAATTAGTGAGATTTGCATAGTAAACTACAGCTCAATAAAACCAATTATAAAAGTCAGGCATGTTAAGTGCTTTGGCACTTCAGGAAGTGGCACTTTTGGAAGTTCAGGTCATCAAGCCCCAACTTCCCCTTTGGCATTGGTGATATGTCTCCATCTTATCCCAGGGGGTGCCTTGCCTTTTCCTTGAACACTCATTGTATCCCCATTACCATGTAAATGTGTGCCATGTTTTTAACTCCTTTAATACCCCCAAATCCTAAGAAATTGTATTGTTAGATTCCCACTTGACAGATAGGAAATTGTGACACAGAGCACATATTTATTTATTATTATTTTAATTTATTTTCTTATTGAAATTATTGGCATGGCCTTGGTTCACAAAACCATATAGGTTTCAAGTGTACAATTCAACAAAACATTATCTGCACACTGAATCACGTGCTGACCACTCCAAGCAAAGTCTCTTTCCACCATGATTTTCCCTCTTTGTCCACCTCCATCTACCTCCCTCCTCTTCCCTCTGGCTATCACCACGCTGGTGTCTATGTCTATGTGTATGCATGTATATATACATATGTGTGTATACATATATGTGTATGTTTATATATACATATATACACACACATACACACACACACATATATATACACATACACAAAAGGGATTTTTCTTAATCCTTTTGAGGCACAGAGCATTTAAATTACTGATAGTGCCAAAGGGGTGCTGGGTATTCTGCCCCAAGTGACTGTGTGTTATCCTTGGGTGCTGAGCATTTCGTGGTGGTCTTCAAATTTATGTTCTAGATTAACTTTAACCAATTTATTGTAAATGTATTTTTATATCTGCTGCTGCAGATATAAAAATGCTGTAATCACAGCATTGACATGACAGTTTTTTCCAATGCACGTTGAAACACAATGATTAACATTTTACATCTTCATCCTTATATATACTGAAATCACCTCATGTACTCACAACCTTGGCCTCAGTCATACCCACCATCCATTTTCATGGCCAATACAACAATTTCATAGCAGCTCCAGGGGTGACCTGGTGCCCACCCTTCCCCCTTCAGGACCTCCCTTCTGGACCTCTGTCCCAGGAAACACATGGGGTTGCAATCTCCAGCTCTTTCTTTCAATCTACCTGGCTAGCATATCTCCACACTTTCTTCTGTGGACTCTGGGCTGGCCAAGGTGAGAGTGGCACCATCTATTGGTGACTGTTTTCCCCTATGGTCCATGAAGTGGCATTTCATACTTGACATTGGACCCAGAGTGTTCAGTGTTCCAGCTGTTTGTTGAAAGTCAACTTGAGCTGTGCTTAGCCCTCCACTGGCTCAAGCCTGAGTGGCAGCTGGGGCTTCAGAGATCACTAGGATCCTGGCTTTATTCTTTGACCCATGGCAAAGACAGAGACCCAGCCAGAATGCCAGGAAAGGCTTCTCACCAGGACTTCATTCCCCTTTAGGACATACAACACATAAAGGTGCAAACACATACACTGTATATATCTACCTAAACAACTATACACATGTAAGCACACATATACTCATGCCGACACACACATACATAATCAGACACACACTCAAACATATATAAACACACACAGTTAAACACACACACATATTCCCTCAACCACTCACATACATTTACACACATATGTGTAAAAATTCACACCAGATTCACATACACTCTGTATATACTCTCATCCCTCAACATCAAAATGGGCCTACTTTGCACTGGGGAAACAGTGTGCAACCAAAAATCTTCTCCATTATCCCATAGTTCCCTCCCCAGCCTCATTTAATCCTTTTGGCCCTCAATAGACTGGGTCCCCAGACCCTCTATCAGGTCTTCCTAGATGCTCACTCTCACTCAACTCCTAGGACTCAGGCACACCAGGAATATTCCACCTGGGGCTTTGCACTTGCCCTTCCTTCTGCCAGGATCACCCTCCCCTGGGGTCCCTGGGGTTCACTCTTTCACTGAAACAGTCTCTAGTGAAACAGCACTTTTTTAGAGCAACCTGCCTGGACACCTTAAACAAGATAACACTCTTCAGTCCTCCATCTCCTTCTGTCACCCTACCCTGTTTTATTTCTATCGCAGCATTTATTACCCTCAGATGTGTGTATCTGCATAATGGGCTTATCGATGTAAGCTCCATGTGGGGACTTCATTCATTTTCTCAGTTATATCCCTAACATCTAAAATAGCATTTGACACATAATAAGCACTCTAGAAATAATTGTCAACTTAATGAACAAATAAACGACAAATACTTTTGGAGCTGCTGAGAAGGGCATACTCGCCCAGCTGCATCACCTTTTCTCTGTACCTCAGAACTCAGCAGACCCTGGTGGGCTGGTTCTCACCCCACAACTCTGTGATTCCCCTCTTCTTTCTCCGCCTGCACAAACCTCACTCCAGACACATCCCTCTGGCATACCTTGCCACCTGCCATTTCTTTCTGCTCCAGGATGTCCCAGGGTTTAAACAGTTCAAAACGGTGATGGGGAAAAGGTTATTCCAAAAGTATCCCCCAAAACACCCCACAGAAAACACCTAGGAATACACTCTGCCAGAATGAGAAGCCGCTATGTTGAGATAAATCCCACAAAGCTTTACAGTGTGATGAAATTCACAGTTGCACCAACAAAGACAGTGTTTCTTTATGAGAAAGGAAAATACTGCAAATGTGTTCTTTCCTACCAAATAAATTGAGATACTTGCTTTAGAAAAACAAGGGGACAATAGAATAAAAAAATAAATAGATCAATGGAAGATAAAGGTAGCCCAGGAAAAAATCACATTATATATTCAAATATTTAAGGGATAAGGTAAATAAAAGTATGGAGGAAAAGAAAATCCAGTCAATAAACAACAGTGAAAAAAAAACATATTCACTATTCTTTAAAAATCAACTTTGGTCTCATATCTGTGAAATGACTAAGAATATTTTTATATTGTTCAAGATTATGTTTTAATTAAAAATGTTTACAAAGATGTAAACAATATTATAAATGCAGTACTTTTTTAAATAAGTAGCAATAATATATTTATGCTTTTTAAACAAATACAAATCAATAACAATCTAGAAGAACACTGGAGTATCAATTTAAATTCCCTCCGGCAATGGATGAGAGTTGTAGTTTCCCTCACACTTAATATTATTGTTTTTTTTTTTATTTTAGCCATTCTAGTGGGTATGTCTTCTGTTATGGTTTTAATATGCTTTGATTTGATGACTAATAATGTTCAGCATCTTTTAATATATTTATCAGCCATATGAATGTCCTTTTTCGTCCAGTGTTTGTTTAAGTATTTTGCTCATTTTTCCATTACAATGTCTACCTTTTTTTGCATTGATTTTCAGTTCTTTCTATATTCCAGAGATGAAGGTATATGCACTTTAATTTTTTTAATTTTTTATTTTATAATACTTTTGATTTTTATTGTTGTTCAAGTAGTTTTCTGCCTTTCCCCCCATGCCTCCTCACCACCCCAGGCTTCCTCACCTTCCTCCCCTGTTTCCACCTCCCATCATTGTCCATGTGTCTTTTATAGTTGTTCCTGTAAACTATTCACCTCTTACTCCCATTATCCCCTCTCATCTTTCTTCAGGTTACTGTCAGCTTATTCCCAATTTCAATGTTTTTGGTTATATTTTGCTTGCTTGTTTGTTTTGTTGATTAGGTTCCATTTAAAGGTGAGATCATATCATATTTGTCTTTCACTACCTGTCTTATTTCACTTAACATAATGCTCTCCAGTTCCATTCATGCTATCACCAAGGGTGGGAGCTCCTTTCTTTCTGCTGTGTAGTATTCCATTGTATATATGTACCATACTTTTTTGATCCATTCATTTACTGAAAGGCACTTAGGTTGCTTCTAGCACTTGGCTATTATAAATTGTGCTGCTATGAACATTGGGGCACATAGGTTTTTTTGGATTGGTGTTTCAAGGTTCTTAGGATATAATCCTAGCAGTGGAATTGCTGGGTCAAAAGACAGTTCCATTTTTAGTTTCCTGAGGAAATTCCATACTGTTTTCCTAGTGGTTACACACATCTGCAATCCCACCAACAGTGCACTAGGGTTCCCTTGTCTCCACAACCTCTCCAACATTTGTTGTTTTTTGATTTGTTTATGATGGCCATAAACACCACTGGTATGAAGTGGTATCTCATTGTAGTTTTAAATTGCAGCTCTCTGATGGCTAGTGATGCTGAGCATCTTTTCATATGTCTCTGGACCCTCTGTATGTTCTCCTTGGAGAAGTATCTGTTCAAGTCTTTTGCCCTTTTTTAATTGGGTTGCTTGTCTTCTTAGAGTGGAGTCATGTGAGTTCTTTATATATTTTGGGAATCAAACCTTTGTCTGAGGTATCATTGGCAAATATGTTTTCCCTTACAATTGGTTCTGTTTTCATTTAAATGCTGTTTTCTTTAGCCATGCAGAAGCTTTTTATTTTGATGAGATTCCATTTGTTTATTCTTTCCTTTATGTCTCTTGTTCTAGGGGACATATCAGTGAAAATATTGCTACGTGGAATATCTGAGATTTTCCTGCCTATGTTCTCCTGAAAGACTTCTATGTCATCATGACTTATATTTAAGTCTTTTATTGTCCTTGAGTTTATTTTTGTGGATGGTGTGTTGGTGGTCAAATTTCTTTTTCTTTTCTTTCTTTCTTTCTTTTTTTCCTTTCTTTTTTTTTTTTTTTTTTT